>BDUI01000299.1:213284-225830 GCA_002335545.1 Apodemus speciosus
CACCACACACACACACACACACACACACACACACACACACACACACACACACACACGGTCCTCTTGAAGCACCTCTAAGCTTCCCAGGCCTGCAGCCAGATGACTGTCCTTTCTGCACATGCTTGATTTACTGGTTGAGTTTCATGAGAGTCCACAGTGGCTCCTGTGAGCAGAGTCCTCGATGACTGATGAGTCTCTCACAAAGGAGGAGAAGCRAGGCTTGGGTGCCTGGAGGGGCTTGCCAGCCAAGTAGCTGCAGCCATGTGTTTGGCTCATTCAAGGATTTTAAGTCCTGGTCCCAACATTGCCACCTCTGATGGGTGTCCTCGGGCAAATCATTATAACTCAGGTGCCACCTTCAGAGATAAGGCCACTGAGCTGTGTGTGTGTAACCCACCCATCCGCTCTAGAGTAAGGTTGCTTTAGTTCATGGCAGGGAAAAATGTTAGAAAATAAATACCCATCGAACAAAATAAAGCAGATCGATCCGTGCCACCCCATTCCCATTTAAGAGTGTGGCTTGGGCTTGGGTGTAGCTCAGTGGTAGAGCTCGTACCTAGCAAGCTGAAAGGCCTGGGTTCACCCTCTCCCCAATATGAGCATGTGCGCGCGCGTGCTTTAGCATGTTCACACGCGTGCTTTAGCATGTTCACAGAACCCTAAGGATATTTGCAGCCTTGGGGAAAGACCCAGAGAGGGCTGAGAGCCCTCTGTCCATATGTGGGGGGTAGGCCGTCTCCAGAGCCGCTGACCCACAGCAGGCGCGGTGGTCCAGGCCCAGAGAGGATGCTGTAGAGAAGCAGCCAAGGAAGGGTAAGAGAGGGACTTACAGGGCAGCCGGCTGGCTGGACACCAGTCAGCTTAATTTCCATAGGGGGTGGAGATGGGTCTTGCCTGGACATCCAGGGCCCGCCGGCAACATCTCTGTGAAGGATCCTGTGTCCCGCTGGACTTCTAGTTTCAAAACCTTCTAAATGTTGGCAAGAAGAAAGTGTCCCCTCCTCTCTCCCTGACTGTGGCCCCCACCACACTCCCTGACTTGAAGCTGCTATTTTGACCTGGACACAAGGCTGCTCTGTAACTAGTAGTCCCTTTCCTCAGTCAGAGAGTGAATAAGCACTCATAGGACTCATAGGCCCTTACAGCAGATGCTATTACAGATAGGGAAACTGAGGCTTAGAGAAGGGAAGTGACTGGGCCCAGTGAGCAGTTTTAAGGAGGAGCCTGTCTTGACATTTACCTTTTGGTAAACTTTTCATCTCCAAAAATATTTACATTACAATTCATAGCAGTAGCAAAATTACAGTTATAAAGTAGCAACAGAAATTTATAGGTGGGGGTTACCACCACAGCACAAGGAATTGTATTAAAGGGTCTCAGCATTGGGACGTTGAGTACCACTGGCCTGAGGATGGAGGAGAGCGCCCTCTGGCGTGGCTGGCTTGGAACCTGGGGGTAGCTCAGCAGGAGAGAAAGGCTGGGCTTCATTTCATCACTGGCACCACACACAACAAAGGTTTGCCCTCTCAGTGAGGCTGGCTCCAGAATTCTGGGGTGCACAACTGGGGATTCAGGCTTCTCGCCTATGAAGGCAGTGCCTAGCTCATAAGAGGTGCCTGGCGATGCCTGGTACACACCCTGGCTCTGCCCCCAGCATACTCAGGGTCCTGCATACAGCTTCTTGACCTCACTTGGCCTGGCTCACTAGAGGAAGTCTTGCTGGCTGTGAGCAGTACCGGAAGCTCATGGCCAGTGGGCACGGTCTTGTTTTTCTGGCCCTTAAGTTTCCCAAGCCTGTGCCAGATGCGTGGGCATCGGGAGGAACAGTGGCTCTGCGGGATGGAGCTCAGGGTCTCGCTGATCCTAGTCTCTGTCGTGAGCTTTAGCTCAGTGTCCACTAGCCAAGGGCACTTAGCTGGGGATAGCCAGGGTCTCCTTGACTCCCCTCCTCAYCTTCAGCTAGCTTTTGGTTGGTGTGAAGATTTGACTGTCCTCAGCAGACTGAGGACCTGGTGGCTGGCTCCGGAGTGACAAATGGGCCTGTTCGTAGAGCCCCTGTGCAGCCAAAGGTAGCAGCCCACAGAGAGCTCCTTGGGCAGTTTCCTGCTAGGAGCCAGGCAGCCTTCTGTGTGTGAAAAGAGGGTCCGGGGCCTTCTGGAGACGTAGGACTTAAGTGGAGACTGCAGAGCTGGCCTCAAGGCACTGGTAATGATTGCCCATCCGAGGTTAGGTTGGTTGTTGGTCAAGTCCCCCGGGAGGAGCTGGGTGACCATTGGTTCTGTGTTCAGAAGGCCCCAGCCAGAAGCAAGCGTGGCAGATGGTATCATTTCCGTGGCCAGTCAAGGTGAGGTGGGGGCCCAAAGCAAAGACAGGATGCCAGAGGTGTCTCCATCTGAAAAGTGGGTCATGGGCAGCAGCAAGGGCTCCGGGATGCCTTCCAGGTCAGACCTGCCTGTGTCAGGTCCCCGCACTTGTGAAAGTGCCCCAAGTGGACTGGGGCAGTGTTTCGAGGCTACCGGGACAAGGTACAGGTCACTGCTTTGCCATTCAGTGGGAAAACTAAGGCCCGGAGTGGAGCAGCACATACCTCAGAACTAGATACCCATCCATGTTCTCTGGAGAACAAAGCCCACTTTTAAAAAATAGCGCTTAGCAGCCACAAGCAATGGTGCTCAGGGGTGGTTGTGGGCCTCGGGGAACCTGAAAGTCAGCTTGGTAAGGAGCACAGGAGGTCTGAGACAAGGAGTGCCATCAGTGTCTTCTGGGGCAGTGGGAGGCGGGTGATGCTTGCCCAGGCTGGTGTGAAACTTCCTGCATCTTCTGCCTCCTGAGTACTGGGACAGCAGGTGTGTGCCACTGTACTAGATAGCGTTACTTATCAAAGGGCAGCAAAGTGTGTAACCACACCTCACTGTAAGAGATCCCGACCTCACTTCTAACCTATGCTGGCCGCCCCTTGAGGAGCTAGCTCTGTTGGGGTAAAGTCCTGGACTGAGGGGTCTCAATCACAAGCTGGTTTGGCCTCTGTGAACCTTGGCCAGGTCATGATGGCCTTGCAGACAGGGTCTTACAGGATTGCTACACTTGCTTGCTAGATTGTAAGTTCTTTTTGTGTTTGTTGGTGTGTTTATCTCTCCTAGATGTAAAATTATAGTGGGCAGGAGCTGGATGTGGTTCATATCTGTGTGTCTCAGGACCTAGCACACAGTAGGCACTTTGGTTTACATGCTGTAGATTCATCATCCTATGTGGGGAAGAATGAGATAGTAAAGATGCTTGTTGCCAAGCATGAAGAGGTTGGATTCTTAGCGTGCACGCACCCACACACCCACACACACCCACTAATATATATCTATATCTATCTATATCTATCTATCTATCTATCTATCTATATATATATATACATATATATATATAGAGAGAGAGAGAGAGAGAGAGAGAGAGAGAGAGAGAGAGAGAGAGAAATTCCCACTGTGTGCTAAATTATTTGGCAGCCAGGCACACAGTGGGTGCCCACATATTGATTGATCTTGGAAAACCTTGCCCAGCCACGGCTCCCCTCTGCACCTGCAATAACCTTACCACTACCTATGCTTGCGTTGCAGATGCCAGCATGTCTCCGGATGCCACCAAGCCGAGCCACTGGTGCAGCGTGGCGTACTGGGAGCACCGGACACGCGTGGGCCGCCTCTATGCGGTGTACGACCAGGCTGTCAGCATCTTCTACGACCTACCTCAGGGCAGCGGCTTCTGCCTGGGCCAGCTCAACCTGGAGCAGCGCAGTGAGTCGGTGCGGCGCACGCGCAGCAAGATCGGTTTCGGCATCCTGCTCAGCAAGGAGCCGGACGGCGTGTGGGCCTACAACCGGGGCGAGCACCCCATCTTCGTCAACTCCCCGACGCTGGATGCGCCCGGAGGCCGCGCCCTGGTCGTGCGCAAGGTTCCACCGGGCTACTCCATCAAGGTGTTCGACTTTGAGCGCTCAGGGCTGCTGCAGCACGCAGACGCCGCTCACGGCCCCTACGACCCGCACAGCGTGCGCATCAGCTTCGCCAAGGGCTGGGGACCCTGCTACTCCCGACAGTTCATCACCTCCTGCCCCTGTTGGCTGGAGATCCTTCTCAACAACCACAGATAGCAATGCGGCTGCCACTGCGAAGCAGCACCCCCAACCTCTGGGGGCCAGCGCCCAGAGACGCCACCCCAGGGACAACCTCGCCCTCCCCCCAGATATCATCTACCTAGATTTAATATAAAGTTTTATATATTATATGGAAATATATATTATRCTTGTAATTATGGAGTCATTTTTACAACGTAATTATTTATATATGGTGCAATGTGTGTATATGGAGAAACAAGAAAGACGCACTTTGGCTTGTAATTCTTTCAATACAGATATATTTTTTTCTTTCTTTCCCTCTTTCCTTTTTTAAAGAGAATTATGCAGCAGAGCTAGGTGGAAAGCCTGGGTTTGGTGTATGGTTTTTTAAAAAATATTAATGCCCAGACCAAAAAAAAAAAAACAAACAAAAAACAAAACTAATACCAGTCACTCTTGATAATAAAGTGTTTGCATTATAGCTTTTTATTTAAAGCTGTCTTTCTTAAAAAGAACCTTCAGGACTTCAGTGGGCTTTGGGACTGTTAGGAACTTGGTTTCAATACTTACTGAGTTTGAAGCGGAGGGAGTCCACAGAAAAGGGAGCTGACAGGGTATGGTGGCCTATGCCCGCAATCCCAGTTCCTGCTGAGAAGCGGGGACTGGAGGATCAGTAGTTCAAGGCTATTCCCCGGCTCTGTAAGAGTTCTGGGCTACAGAACAAAGGAGAGAAGTGAGAGAGAGAGAGAGAGAGAGAGAGAGAGAGAGAGAGAGAGAGAGAGAGAGTGTGTGTGTGTGTGTTGGGGATATATTTATACATAAGAACCAGGCAAGGGTTTGTTCTTCCTTGCCCATGGCTGGGGTGTGTCCACTGGATGGGGAGGGGGAGGAAGTGCATGCCTGTCAGATTAGGGAGGCTCCTGCCATGTCCCAGTCTCATGGGAGAGGCTCTTGTCTCTGCCTCCCATCTCAGAGCTCTGAGCAAACTAGAAAATACCATCTCTCACCACAGTCTGAGGAAGATGGGGGTCTACTTACCAATCTTGAACCCAGGAATGAGGCATCTTTTAGGACTTTAATAGGATACAAACGCATACACCTATGTACATACCTACACACACACACACACACACACACACACACACACACACACACACACCACTCAGAATCTGCCACACGAGCTGTTTCTGATTAAAAACTGGGGCTTGTTGCCGTTCTAGATGGATGAAGGGCCAGCTCATGACAGAACTGGTGGTTGGACCCATCACACTGTTGGACCAGAGTTATATGAGAGCAGTTTTCTGGAAGTTACCCTCTAACACTCAGCAGCAGCTTTAAGTCACCACTATTGCTGTCTACTCACAGGGCCGGTTCCCCCCACAAAAGGTGCACCCCTCGGAATTCTCGTGACAAGGCTTTCCCAGAGCCAGCCGTTCCTGGGACTGACCAAGCGGGAAGCTTCTGACAATCACATGACTTCTTCCACCTTGTACTGATCACATGACCCCTTCCTGCCTGCATGTGTGGTGGCTACAAGAGGATGCAGGTGACACGGGGCAGGTGATGGGCCTCATAGATCACTTAACTTTGATTCCCAGTGTCATTTGCCCACAGACTTGTCTCTATCTCTTGTAATCCTGTCCGCATGCTAAAAGGTCAGTGGTGTTCCCAAGCTGACCACAGTTGATTCTTCCAGGACCTCTCTCTGTCTTAGAGACTCCAGCCTCCCCCTCATGTGCTGTCCTGACCTGATGCTTAGTGTAGGCCATTAGTGAATCCAGGAATGAGTTCTGTGGGGTGCTGAGGCAAAATCAGACACTCTTTAGCTCTGTCGCTGTCATGGGACAAATGCCAAGGTAGCAGCGAGAGGTGAAGCCAAGAATTTGGGGTGGGTGAGATCAGGAAGTAGCGATGGGGCCTTTTCATAGGCTTGTACTCTGGAGAGAGGCCACCAGCTCATAGCCAGGGTAATTAAGAGAGCAAACCTGGAAAGGGAGGCAGCGACATTCAACGCTGACATAGTACCAGGCTGGTGCTCCGTGGGCAGTGGGAGGGCGGCCGGGTTCTAGATGGACCCATGAGGTAATCAGCACCGGACTTTCTTCTTTTCAGTGTATCTGTTTATCTTTGTGTGTGTGTCTCTGTGTACCGCGGCATCCATGTAGAGGTTGTAGAGGTTAACTCAGGAGGAAGTTCTCTGCTTCTATCATGGATCCCAGCGATCCGAGTCGTCAGCCTTGGCAGCAAGTGCCTTCACCCGCTGAGCCATCTTGTTGGCCCTGAACTGGACTTTCTTAAAGATCGTTGGTAGGGACCCGGCTGCAGGAGGGGACTGAACCCAGCCCAGCCCATCCGGGCTTTCAGAGAAAATAGGAGTTGGTCATTCTCCATGCCAGGCAATGGACATGATGGCCACTGTCCTCCATCCTCAGGGGACAAAAGGCTCACTGACTGACCCCCATGCAATGGCCGAGGAAGCTGAGACTCACACTATGCCTAAGTCCTCAGCCGCTTCAAATATTAAGGAGGCCCTATAGCTGCCTTTTCCTTTCAAATTACGTCTGTCTGTCTGTGTCTGTCCGTCTGTCTTCCTGCCTGCCTGCCTGCCTGTCTTTCTGCCTGCCTGCCTGTCTTTCTGTCTGTCTTCCTGCCTGTCTTTCTGCCTGCCTGCCTGCCTGTCTTTCTGTCTGTCTGTCTGTCTATTTTGTGTATGTGCATGTGTGTGGAGGCCCAGGACTCTCCTTTGGCCACACAGGTTCCAGGTCATGAGGTTGACCACTGTCATCAACCAGCTGACTATGTCACTTGCTCTTCGGCTGCCTTTCTTCCTGAGGGTCTGGGTTCTGGTTGGGTTGCTAAGTTGGCCATCTTGGGCAGCAGCTCCCTCCAGCCCAGTACCCAGCAGTGATATCCTGCTTAACGCCCCCCCCCCAGACCACCCAGGATCTGGTGACTCATGTTCCAAGGAGACGCTTGTAAACAAAGCCCAAGTCCTGGGAGCACTGGGAGCCTGGTGCCTGCTGGCCTTAGGAAATGAGGTAGGTGGGAGGTACTGTCCCCAAACAGGCGCTCCGGCAGCTTCTGCCCAAGGGGACACCTGAAATGGACTGTTTTTGAAGAAGGGCTAATACCTCCAGAGGTTCTTTCCAGTTAGCACACCACCCTCCTCGCTGCCTCTTCCTCTGCTTTTGTCTTTGGGTATATGTGAGAGCTAAGGTTAGGAATGAGAAAAGCGAATTGGGGGGTATGGGGAGTAGTGACCACTGTAAATATCTGTGTTCTTGTCTTAAGTGGGTCAGTGTGAGGTTCAGAGAGCGTGTATGAGTGGCCTGAGGTCACACAGCACACGTACACTTCATTCATCTTTAGGGAATTGCTAGTGCAGCAAACCTCTTCATTCCCCAGCCAACCCTCCTCCACCCTGCACAGGGCAGGGGCCTAAACACCCCGCTGCCTCTGGCTGTAGCTGCCTTATTCTAAGTGACCTTGGAGCAAGTGACCTAGTGTCTCTGCTTGGGTGGCCTCATCTGTAAAGGTGGACCTGACTGGTACCGGGAAATGTAAGGAGACGTGAATTCATGCTGGTGGTACTCAGAACCAGCACCCTTTGAGGGCAATTATGGGGGGACCTGAGTGTCAGCCCAAGGGGGGAAGAAAAGCCTGAGTTTGATACTCGGCATGTGGGAGAACTTGAAGCCAGGCGTGTCACTTTCTGGTGACCTTGTCATGGATACCCAAGCCTCTGTTTCTCCTGCAGTCCCTTCTCTACCCAGAATGCCAAAGTCCCACCTACAGCGTAGTGTGCTCCTCCATGGTCCAGGGCTGACGCCCTTCCCTAAGGACGGAGGGCAGCCTTTCCAGTGGCTCTGCGAGGAGGGAAGGGGCTGGCACTGCCTGCCTCTCGCATTCCCCCATCCACCAGCTGCTGCCTGCTCCTCAGGCCCTGTCTCCATCTCTCCAGCTAGCCTACTCCTTCCAATGCTCTGACCATTGACTCCAAGCCTCTCCCTTCCCCCATGCCTCAGGGCTAGCCCAGTCCTGGGCACAGGGGACAGCTCTGGGATGTTTATAGAATGAAAGGGTCGCAGAGCGCATGGGTGTGGGTGTATTTTATAAACTCTTATGGGAACACGCAGCTTCCCGAGGGATCTGTTTACTAGGATGGTGTGACAACCGCCAGCTGGCTCTCCCTATAGTCACTAAGACCGCTCGCCCTGCCCTGGCTTAGGGACTCAGGACCTGCAGCCTTCTATCTTTTTAGAAGTCGGCGAAGGTGGGAGCCTAGAATGCAGGTTGGGGCATGTCAGTGCTGGGAAGGTCCCCAGAGTGCCTCCAGTTCCATTCCCATGACAGAACTGAGAACTATGCTCGCAGGGACCACATAGCAGGGCAGTGGCAGATGGAGGCCAAAGCTGGAGCACCTACAAGTGAGACCAGCACCAACCTAAGCAGGGCCTTGGTACCAGCAAGGAAGGCAGGAAGGCAGGTTAGGTGTTTGAGTTTTACTTTTAGTAAAATATATATAGCAAATCTTTCTTTGTGTGGGTGTATGCATGCATATGCATGTATGTGGTGTCTGTGTGTGTTTGTGCATCTATGTACATAATACATGTATATATGTGTGACTGTGCATGTGTGTGCATATGCCTGCCTACGTGTGTGTATGTGTGTGTACACGTGTGTGTATGTGTGTATACACGTGTGTGACTGTGCATGTGTGTGCATATGCCTGCCTACATGTGTGTATGTGTGTGTACACATGTGTGTGACTGTGCATGTGTGTGCATATGCCCGCCTATGTGTGTGTATGTGTGTGTGTACACGTGTGTACACGTGTGTGTGTGCAGGCAGGCATGCATACATGTTGTATTTGTGGAGTCCAACTGAGGTCCGTCTCAGTTGACATTTCTCAGGAGCCATCCACTTTATTTTTAAAGTAATCATCACTGTGCGTGCACCGGCTATGATTTCCATGGAGGGAATGTGGAGGTCAGAGGACAGCACTGTGGCACCTGTCCTAGACAGTCTTGGGGAAGTGAAGCAAGGTGTGCAACATTACACAGCTCGGGAGCAGCAGAGATTCACAGCGACATCGTACTGTCCCGCGGCTGCTGGTCCTCCCTTTATCTCTCTGCTGCAACTCCATTTCTGAGCTCCACTTTTTGCTGTTGCTGAATATTCAGGTCTCTGGTTCAGCCCCTGGGCTCCAGGCCAAGCTCTGCCTCCAGCCAGGCGACTTTCAGCAAGTCACTCAAGATCCGGAGCCTCAGTTTCCTCTCTCAGAGGGAGAAGAGTAGGGCCTTGGGCACAGGGCAGCTAAGAAGGCACATGCTTGCAAGGGTGGGTGTTTGGGAAGAGCTGAGACTGGCCTGGCCACAGTGAACAGTGATTAGGGTTTGTTTTTTAAATTTTGTTTACTGTCAGGGTTTTGTTTTTGTTAGTTCTGTTTAAATAGCATATTTATTGTAAATGTTTATTTTTAACAGTTTTGCTTTCGATTTCCCATCAATGAGCAGCAAACAAAATGCAGTGTTTGGAATGTCAAGAAATGTACACACTCACACACACACAAACATACCCACACAACACACATAGTCACAACACACTCACACAACAGTCACACACACACAAACATACCCCACACAACACACACAAACTCACACATACATATAAACATACACACAAAAATACCCACATACAAACACACATACACACACAAACATAGCCATACAACACACAGTCATACACACAGACACACACACCACATACACCATACCTCACCCGCCACCATGTACGTATTTGTCAATGGCCCAACATACATTTTCATTGACACCTTAATGGAAACACATTTGCCCATAATCTGTATGGGMGAAAACTAAAACCTTCCAAAAGACCCCATTCACTGTGGACCTCATAGATGGTCTGAATCAGTGGTTCTCAACCTGTGGGTCGAGACCCCATGAGAGGTTCAAATGACCTTTTCCTAGGGTCACCTAAGACCAYTGGAAAACACGGGTATTTATTTACATTATGATTCATAATAGTAGCAAAATCACAGTAATAAAATAGCAATTAAAATAATTTTATGGTTGGGGGTCACAACATGAGGAACTGTATTAAAGGGTCACAGCATTAGGAAGGATGAGGACCTGCTCTAAATCAATAGTGTTTTTACGTGTTGGAAGCAGGCCCTTTACCGTGACCCTTCGTCCCTTCTCCCTTTTCTCTAAGGGAGAACCGAGAGTTCAACAGGTCCCGGCCACGATGATAATTATTTTGCCTTGAGGGAGCACTCCTCTGCCCTCAGCTGTGACCTTGGCTCTGGACTGCACACTGGTGGCTTAGAAGGCTGAGATCTGAGACCTGCCTGCTTCAGCAGCCTGGCTGAGAATAACACACAAATTGAGGGGCAGAAGGGGCCTGAAGCTGACCAGGAGGGACTGTGAGGTGGCCCCTGAGAGGCCTGGAATGAGCAACATGACAGGGCCTGGGCCCAGGTTTCCTGTCAGCTTCCCTCTGGGCCTGGAAAACCACATTAGACAAATGACACTGGGCTTTGCACATAACTTAGCATAAGCTGTGAGACCTTTCTCTAAGGGGATACTGACACCAGACTTATATTCTACAGAGGGGGAGGAAGGAGGTTCAGTCAGGAGCTTGAGGAGGTGAGGGGAAAGGTGGAGCTCTTTTGGCCTGATCTCTCTTTCAGCTCCCAAAGTTTTTATACAATTGACTCTTGTCCTCAAGCTAAGACCTTGAGGCTGGCCCTGAGCAGAAGTGACCCCAGAATCTTCCACCAAGCATAGAATACCCAAGTGGCAGACAGTTAGATGCTTCTCCTAAGTAACTCCTTTCAGTCATTTAAAAACAAGATCATTGAGCTGGGGGTGTGGCACAGTAGAGGGCCTGCTTACTGTAACAAAACCCTGGGTTTCATAGGTACCACACACTGCATAAACAGGATGTGGTGGTGCACATCTGTTGTGGATGGGCCTGGTGCTGTTCTTGTGAACCAATCCCCTAACGAATAAAGTTGCCAATCACTGGGTGAGTAGGCAGGACTTCCGGATTGGATGGAGGAAGAGAGGAAGCAGGGGAGAGGGTCTTTTTGAAACAGGGACAGCAGAGGGGTAAGATGTAACTGGAGTTTCCCAGTATCATGGTAGATCTGCAAGGATTCGCCACCAGAGGAATCAGATTTTAATAAGGCTTACAAGATTAGGTTTTAGTTTTGTGCCCAGAGATTAAGTTACCATTGTATCTGAACTAAGTTTATGTTGCATTTTCCTTCACGCAGCTCAAGAGAGAGAGAGTGATMCGGTGGTCAAGCATGGGTTTGCCTGAGGTGCTTCACAAAGGCTGTGGGGGATTTGAAGCACAGGGTTGGCATGGTAGCAATTCAACTCGCCAGTGGGAACCTAGTGAACTGAGTGGAGAGACTGTGGATTCAGAGTCAGAATCTCCATGAAATAAAAACAGGCCAGCCATTGCACACCAGTGCATGGCCAGTCAGGCCACCGGGGATGAGGCACGAACGTGCCAGGTTTTTTTTTATTAGTATTATTATTTCCCCCAACACACATCTGTAATCCTGGCATTTGGAAGAGAAAGGCTGGAAGATGAGGACTTCAAGCTATCTTCAACTGCACAAGTTGAGGCCAGTCTAGGTAACATGACACCTTGTCTCAAATTTTTTTAAAAGAAAATCATAATATTTAAAAATTATTATGATTGTGTGTGTGATGGGACGTCATGAAGTGCATGTTGGGGTAAGAGGACAACTTTGTGGAGTTGGTCCTCTCTTCCCATCTTTACACGGGTTCTGGTGATCCCACTCAGGCTCTCGGACCATGATGGAAGAAACTGTTGTATATGCTTATACGGAGTCAGACAACCACAGTCTTGGAGAGCTTGGCTGTGCCTGTGCAAAAGAACGGTCAAGTGCTCCCTTGACTGCTTATATCCCTCACGGACGAGTGGAGAGGGTTAGAAGACCTTCACCTGGTCTTCAGCCACTCCCTGACACCTGCGGAATGCAGCTCTGCCAATTGCGTGGCCTGGGGAGGGGCTGGAGTATGTACACGCCTGAGCAGAGTGGATTTTAGTGGAATCACGTTCTGATCTGTTTGTGGGGCGTAAGAAGGAGGGCTAGACATTAGCAACACTGCCTTTATCTGCTGAGTCCTCTTACCTGCCTCAGGTACAGCCTTTACAGATAGTTTATAAAAATATAAATCAGCTGGACATGGTGGCGCACACCTTTAGTCCCAGCACTCAGGAGGCAGAGGCAGGCGGATCTCTGTGAG
This sequence comes from Apodemus speciosus, assembly GCA_002335545.1. Taxonomy (NCBI): domain Eukaryota; kingdom Metazoa; phylum Chordata; class Mammalia; order Rodentia; family Muridae; genus Apodemus; species Apodemus speciosus. Next base: position 225,693 of record BDUI01000299.1, read on the forward strand.
TTTAAGACCAGCCTGATCTACAGAGGGAGTTTCAGGGCAGCCAGAGCTACATAAAATAAGAAAGAAAGGAAGAGGCCGGGCGGTGATGGCGCACGCCTTTAATCCCAGCACTCGGGAGGCAGAGGCAGGCGGATTTCT
>BDUI01000300.1:47106-83588 GCA_002335545.1 Apodemus speciosus
TCATTTAAGATATAAAAAGGCAAATAATCTTAATACAATAATCTTGATTATAAGTCACAATTAGTTTTTCCTCTAATAAGATGCTAATATTTGGTAATAACTAAAAATAATRTACTATAATGATTAGAGTTATGTATTTTTCTGATTGAATAGGGGAAAATTAGCTAGTACACCACTAGTGACCTCTTATTTTTCTAGTTACCTGGAGGATAAAATTCTTAAGCATAAAACCCTCATGGTTGAATATAAAAAAAAATTAATCTGGGACCTTAAACAATGTCAGTGTGTCTAATAAACATTTCGTTGGATGACTTAATCTGTCATTTCACACTAATCTAGGTTTTGTTTCAAGACAGGATTAAAGCCTTAAGTATCCCTATAGCTATGGGGTATAATACCAACCCGAGCTGTACTTAAGATGATATTATAACCAAGATTACTGTAGTAAGGTCATTTGCCTTCTTGTATCTTAAAGTGTAGCCACTACCTCTTTGGTGTGTATATAAAGAATACGCAGTAGTGTGGCTGTTTTGTTACAGAATATTTGATTATTGTACATACCAATTGTTAGCAAAATATAAAAGCTTCAATGGATACTGTGTTTGCCAGATGCAGTAACTAAGTCCAGAAGAGATGCAGTTTGGGTGCCTCTAAAAGCCTCCATAGATTAAGATGCTAAAGAATGGAAAGTTCTTGTCTATTTTAAGGCAAATTGCTTGGGTGAGGTCTTGTGTGCCTTGCCCTCCAGGAAGTCACAGAGCTACCCTTGAGCTACCCTACCCTAAAGGTGAAATGGCTCAGCCCCTACGGACTCGGACTGGGTGAGGAGGCCCCCACCCAACCCATTAAGGTGACTAAGGTGACAGGGTCCCAAGGGTGTGGGGGAAGAGCCAGAGACTTCTTTTATAAGAGAATGGACCTTTGATAGAGMGCTCTCTCGCGCTCACACWCTCTCTCTCAGCTTTGAAGATATAGGGATTTTCTCTTTGGGCTTGCAGGGACAACAGAGAAGCAGCTGACAGGACACAGATAAAACAGGATTCTAGGAAAGAGAGCTAAAGAGATCTCTTGGGTTTAGAGGAYCTCAAGAGTAAGGTCRACTAGCTTGGTAGTATGACACAGATCTCTAAAGAACTAGCAGTTTAGTTGTAAGGATCAGGCATATAAATAGATATTTTGTATATAGTTAAGAAAATAAAGTTACCTCCCTGAGCTAGCAGGTTTTTTTTTTTGTTTTTTGTTTTTTTTTTAACCTCAGTTTAGGCCTCGTGCCTACCATGTCTTTATTGGTTTAAATATTAGATCATTTCAATGGTTACATGTTTGCTGGAGAGTAGCTGTGGGAGTTTGAATATTGGCCCAGGGAGTAGCACTATCAGGAGGTGTTGCCTTGTTGGAGGAATGTATCACTGTGGGATTGGGCTTTAAACCTTCTTCCTAGCTCCCTGGAAGACAGTCTGTCCTGCCTGTTGTCTGATCAAGACATAAAACTCTCAGCTCCTTTAGCACTGAGTCTGCCTGGATGATGCCATGCTTCTTGCCATGACATTAATGGACTGAACCTCTGAAACTGCAAGCCAGCCCCAGTTAAATGCTGTCCTTTATAAGAGTTGCCATGTTCATGGTGTCTGTTTACAGCAATGAAATTGCGACTAAGATAGAAGCTAGTAGCTAGCTGAGATCCTGACAAGAACCTCTTAAGGCCTTCCCTCCTGAACAACTGACTCAGGTGACTTTGGGGTGTGTATATTTTCTTGTCAGTCATCCATGCTCCCTTAAGTAACCCCAGTAAACATACTGGTTTGCCAAGCTCAACTTGAATAGATTCCTTTGGCCTGCTGCTGTTCCTTAGATCTAGGGTTATCACACATTTCTTTATATCTTTCTCTAAAAGGTTACAGAACATGCGTTAATTCATATCTTGGAGCCTTAACATCAGCTCCAAGTGGTCAGAATCTGAAAATGTAGAACTTCACAAAACTAGGAATTCATTCAATACAAAATTAAAGTGACAACCAAAAAGTTGAATTATGTGACCCCAACTTGCTACCTCCATAGAGATGCAGTGAAACTCACCTAAACATATCTGAATGTTTCTTCTAAAGTATATAATATGCGCAACTGGGAAAGCATTCTTAAAACTAATATGACTTTTCTTTTAAAATATTTTTGTCATTTTCAATTATGTGTATATATGCGGAGGAATGGGCATGGGTATGTGCATTTGGGTACAGATGACTTTGGAGTCCAGAAAAAGATGTTGTGTCTAATAGGGCTATAGCCAGTGTGGCTAGCTCGGTCTACAATAGTGAATTCCAGGTCAGCCAGTGCCACACGGTGAGGCTCTTGTCTCCAAACAACAGCAACAAAAACCTAACAACTGAGTTCCCCAGTTACACTACCCATATGCTTACTGGTTTACATACTCAGAGATTTAAATTGGTCCCTCTTTCTATCATGCAGGAAGCTGTATTGTATATTGCTGCTTTCCAAGATTACACTCAATAACACTGAGGCTTCTTAGAAACACTGCTGAGAACAGGAAACAACCTCAAGAACTGACAAATGGGATCACATGAAATTAAAACACTTCTGCAAAGCAAATAAAACTACAAGCAAAGTGGTGAGACAGCCTATAGATGGGGGTGGGGAGGCTTGGCCAGCTATACTTTATAAAGTATATGTACTATAAAGAAGTGCATAGTCCTCTCCATAGAATTATTTTGGTAAGATAAGGCAAATTCTAAAAATGGGATCAAATCACTTACGCCACCTAGAAAAAAGTGATTGTAATTTAACTTTTCATACTTCCTTCTATTTTTGCTCACCCACTAGAAGCTGAAAACTGTAACTATTTTTAGCAATCATCTTTATACCAATCTTAAACAGATGGAATTCATTTTAAAGATACAAAGGTATAGCAGGATGTCGCGGCTATATGTGTAAATTCAAGGCCAGCCTGCTCATCATATGAAGTTCTAGGACTGCCAGGTGTACATGAATCCAAAAAAGATACAATAACTAAGTAATATTAGAAAACATGTAGCAACATGTGTCAAGCAACTCATTCCTTACAGCAAAGTGAGATAAGCGTAGAAAGCTTAACTTGCCCAAGGTCACTCAGCTAGCTCTTCCTGGGAGAGCTGAGATTCAGTGCACCACAGAAAGTCCTGCCTGCATACATCCATCCTTGGACCCATCAAGCCTCAGCATCCGGACTTGGCAATTACCTGGAGAATCTGACGGTGCCACCAAGAGGTGTTCCTGGTTCGTGACGTATGAGCCACACTGCCCTCAAGGCCATGGTTAAGCCACCCAAGTATCAGAGCAGTGCAGAAGCTAAGGTCGCCATCCAGCCAGAGTAGACCCCGCCTTCTGGATGGACTCTACCAGGCAACGTCGGGGTTCTCCCTGAGCCGCAAGAGCTCACCGGAGATGCTCGCTCTTCCGGGTGAGGTGACTCACGTGTCCTGCACCCTCCAGGAGGTTAAAACACACCTCAGAAGGTCTTAAGAACCTGCACCCGGAATCTCAAGGGACTGGAATACTCTTATCACCCACTTCCGGGATGGCGGCCCGTGAGGCCCAAGGCGCGTCACTCGCTCGCAAACGAGCACCTCCGCGGCCCGCCCGCCGCTCGCTCCTTTTGCCCGCCCCGCGAAGTTCGCCCGGCGCGCGCAGCTCCACTTCCGGCGTGCGCGGCGGTGACAATGGGAGCGGCGCGGGCGGCGCCGGGAGGCAGCTGACAGGCGTCTGCGGCTCCGCTTCATGGCTGCTCTCCTTCTCCGCCTTCGCTGTGAAAGGACCGGGGCCAGCCCGCAGCGGTGCACAGCCGAGGCCGGAGGCGGTAGGCCGAGCTGGGACTGGTGAGCGGCGCCGCTGAGGCGCAGCATGTGAAGCGGAGACGGCCTCGAGCGCGGGGCGAGCCTCTCAGCCGGCCGGCATGGCCACGACGGCCGAGCTCTTCGAGGTGGGTCCCGGGGCTCCGCGGGCGGCGGCGGGGGAGGGGCGGGAGTGGGGCGGGTGTCCGCGGGACGCTGGGCCGGCTCGGGTGGCAGGGCGGCCAGACGTGCTGGAGACCGGACGGGCAGTGGGCAGGGCTGACTCGGGAGCCCAGGTCCGGCGAGCCGGGTCTTGCTGTGCCGATCCTCGCCATGGTGCTGCGGGGGACACCTGAACGAGACTCTGGGGGTTCCTCCGTGCCGACGTTCCGCAAGCTTAGAAGCGGCTCTGGGGTGCCAGCCGGCTTACCATGTAGTCGAAAAGGCTGGGAAGATTCTTTTTAGGACAATAAAGGCCTGCTTAGCCTTACCACCGAAGGGAAGAGACACATCATACTGCATTTAACTGCCGTGGAACCATCCAGGTTCTAGTTAAAGGATCCTTGGGGTGTGAGAAGCTGTGGGGGCGTCCAGGTGCATTTGAATGTTTCAATATTTAAACTTGACAGTTGGATCTTGTGGTGTGTCAGTGTTAGAAGCTGTGAGGTTTGAGATAATGAAATGGGATTACAAGACAATGAAACAGTATCTCCTTATGTGAAAAAATATAGAAGAAGTGATATGAAGAAAAATGAAGGATACACCATCTCCCCCCTTTGGGGCATGATGTACTTCACAGCAACAGAAGTGTAAGTTGTAAAGAACACTGCAGTTCACAGTTAAGAATTTCACCATAGGTGAAAATTGCATCCGTTTGGTTTGAGCATCAGCATGTTCTGTGGCTTGAATTTTAAATGCCACAGTTTTCATAAAAACATCTAACTTTTCAGTTACTCTTTTTTGTTACTGAACGTTGACTTGCAGCCATCCCTGGCATAGATACAGCATTTGTTCAGAGAAATAGTATGCTTAGATTGTAAGTTGTAATGAAAGTGATTTGAGTAAAGGGTTATAATTATACCTAAGACAAATTTATTGCTCTTCCTCAGATGTAAATGTCTGGAGATAAAACATTAGCTTCCCTAATCATAAAATTCTACAATCTGTTCATGTACACAAGGCCAAGGAAACAGTCTTAATACTCTGAACATTTACTGTGTATCCTTGGTCAAGATACTACGTAATTCTGTAATTCCTTGTTTCAATTTTTACATCTTACAGGCTTTGGGATCTTTAAATAATACATTTCATGTTAAGCTACTTATCAAAGAAAAACATTATATTATCCTACTGTTATAATGAGTTCTCAGTTTCCTCTTGGGTCATGTTATGTTTTCTTCTTTAAATGTGTGACCAAGATGGCTTCAGTAACTTATTTGAAAATGTGTTTTCTTTCCCAGGGATGAAGAAAGGGTGGGAGGGGTGAAGAAATTTGTATTTTGTTCTCTATGCCTTGTCATTTGGTGGAATTGTTAAAGTCGTTTAGCTTAGTGACAGCAGCTCTGTAGGAGAGAAAGCCAGTGATGATACAGTAATTAGAAGATTCGTAGAACACACCGGCATATTGATAGGTCTCATAACTGGAGGGACCCCACCCTTGTCATTTGTAGTTGTTTCATCAAAATTAGAAACATAATAATAGTTATAGTGAAATAGTACCAGTTATGCATAGTGAAGCCTGTCTGTCCTTTGCTGGATGGCTGAGTCTAGCCCTGCAGTAGGCTCTGCTTGTCAATAGACCTTCATTCTCTAAATGAAAAGTTGACTTTTTTACTATAGAGAGGGGAGAAGGAAAAAGGCCCCCAATGTCTGCTGCCATTTCCTGCAGCTCTGCCACAAATATGGGTCGCAGATTAAGTCAGGCTGTGTCTCTCTCCTACTTCCCATTCTAAGTCACAGCTGGAGAGCTGGGGAAAACAGGGCAGGATGTAGTCAAGGATATTTTGTTTTTGTGCATCCTGGTTTTCATGTACTTCTAAATAGAACTGTACTTCCAGTTTCCACATTAGAGAAATTCAGTGGAAACAAGGTTGAGCTTTGAATCTATGAAGTTTCATTGCTAACTCTGCTTTTTATAAAATCTTATTACTGGTTTGGTGACTCATCCTTTTTTAACAGAAAACTTATGACAATAAAATCAAACTGTAAATCTTTCCTTAGTTGACAGAATGATTTATTAATAGGTGACTCAGTTATTACAATAATGTATATCCTGGAAGTTGCCCAGAATACCTTCTTAGTTTCATTCCTTGCTGACAGGTCTTTCTGCAGGAATCTGTCTGTGGTGTTTTTAAATAATTATCTCTGGATGGCTTATCTGAACTGAGGTTCCTCGGTGGTTTGGATTAATGACATATTCGGCATATTAAAACATGGCGTGGATGGTAAATTCCTCTGTGGCTGCCCTCATTGCTCTTTTCTGTGTACTGTTGAAGATCTTCCTTCTCCTTTGTTAACTGTCTCTTGTCATTCTTAATGATTCTTTACATTTCCCTTGGCAGGTTACATTTTGTAGGAGAGTTCTTTGTTAAAAACTAGGGCCAGTTATTCATTCAGTAAGTATTTTTGAGTACCTATCAACTTCAAGATAAAGTGTTAAAATTAACAGCACTGACTATCTCATCAGACATGCCACAGAAAAGTCTATTCGTTGGTTAAAAGATCCTGAAGTGAAAAAATTATAGATGGGGTAGATGAATTAACTGATAACGTGGTATAGAGGAAGGTCAGATTCCTTCTCCTGGGGTAATTAGGGAAAGTCCCACGTACTGATATATCACAAGGTAGGTGTTAATAGATGAGAGTAGAAACTTCAAGCAGGACGGTAACTCCAGCTTGTAAGGGGAAGGGTATTTAAGAAATACTGAGAAGAGGGCACGTTGTGTGTGTGTAGAAAGTAGTGGCTTGGGACAAGTGTTTGAGATGAGAGGAGAATTTGAGGAAGTTTTAAGAAAGCTTTTGTAGATCATGTGTAAAAAAGCTGATGACTTTTTTCCTAGTAGGCTTATATGAGTCATAAGACTTTAATGTTAGTGTGAAGAATGACTCTCAGTGAGGATTATTGATAGTTTTGTCATTGTTACTAATATCTGTTCTTGTCATTTGGCAATCCTTGCAAATTGTCTGTTTTTGATTGTTTAACCTAGAAGGTAAAATTCTTAAACTAATTTAATGGAGACAGAAAAATCAGCTGAGTGGTTGATGATATATTAACCACAGCAACGAAAACTGGTAGGACTCTTTCATGGAGAAGAAATGATATGATAATTGTGTGTTAAGGAGAGAAGGAATATGGTTTGTTTGTTTGTTTGTTTGTTTGTTTGTTTTAAGTATATGTTAGGCTGAATTGAGTGGGTGGTCTGTTATCCCAGTTACTTTAGAGATCACTGCAGGATTGCTAGTTCAAGACCATATGGGACAACTTAGATTTTAGTCTCAAAATGAAAAGCAAAAAAGACTGAGGTTATAGCTGAGTTGCAGAGGAGGGAAATGTATAGGTGAAAGCTGGGTGTTGTAGTCCGTACATGTGATCCCAGCCTTGGGAGGTGGGCAGGAGAATTAGGAGTTCAAAATTCACTTGGCTAGGCAGAGACCCTTTTTCTAAACCCCCAAATTAAACAAAACTACCCAACTAGTTTTAGAGATTTGAAATTATTGCTTTATATGGATAATAACTTAGGCCTGGGAATGGATGACATCTCTGAACTATACGTCTCAGGAGCTGAATGGTTTGAGCAAATTACCTATTTTCTTTGTCCCTGTGTTCTCTCATCTGTAGAATGGCTGAGAGAATAATCCTTTCTTCTTCAGAAGATGTTTCTTTTGAAGATTACTTTATGTTTCCACCTAGGAGGTAGGGAGAATGAAGATTTACCTTAAATTTGACAAACTATGAAAAGAGTGATAGCCAACTATAGTGAGAGAGAATTTCAGAAAGTGACTCGAAGGTTATAGTCATGGTGTCTACAAGAAGATTTGTCACCCTACAACACTTCCTCGTGGGTCTGCCTTTTCATGAATTTGAAAGTTGAAGACAGACTTTTATTGGGTGACAGGAAGCGCACACACATGGCAACAGACGCACAGAAAAAGACTTCTCAGAGCAGAGGCAGGACCAGAAAGCCAAATCTCCTCCGAGGTGTTGTAAAACTCAGTAATAAAACAAACTTGGAACTAACTTCTGATATTCTCATTTCTTGAATAGAAATAAAATGAGATGAAAGAGTTGAGCTATGGTGATATTTAAAGATCAGTGTTACTTTAAAATTTTAAATCAGATTCTGTGATTTTCTTCAATCATGTAAAAGGTACCATTACATTCTTTACTTTTTCTTTGGAACCCGAAATATCAGATATTTTTCAGAAATAAAGCACATTCTCTCATGGGAAAGAGATTTACTTAATATAACCTAAAAAAATTGACACCTCCTTCAAGATTGAATCTTGTGTAGGTAGTTTCAAAAAAACGTTTTGAAGTATGTCTTGATTTTATATATTAATGTGTTTCATTTTTCTGCCTTTTCATATTAGTTTGAGATACATTTTTATATTCTGGGAAGGATTTTATAGTGCTTTTCAAATAGCCAATAATTAATAGAGTTTATTAATTTATAGAAAATGTATAAAGAATGTCATTAAAAATGAAATGAGAATAGAGAGGAGGACAAAATCATTCACTTACAGTGATATTGTTGATTAGGTTCATATTTCTAATATATCTTGTATATTATATATTGTATATCAGACCACACACACAACGCACACACACATCAGGATGCCAGGTCTATACCCCAACTAGCTAGTGTTTTAATTTGTTCAGCGTTGTTCCACTGGACCACGGCTGGAAAGCAAGAGCAGCGTGTGACAGAGCTTGCCTTTGCTTTCAGTTATGATATGGGGAAAAGAGTAAAAAACTAGGAAAAGGTGTGTTATAAAACAGTAAGTGAGACTCGGCCTGGTGTCACAGGACTGGAGACAGGGGCAGGAAGATTCCGAGTTCACTGCCTGGTTGGACTACAGAGTGAGTCCAGGGCCAGCCTGGGCGACATAATGAGGTATTGTCTCAGGGTAAGAGGAGGGTTGGTAGTACAGTTCTGTGGAGAGGGCTTATCCAACGTGTTTGGATCCCTGCGTACAGTCTCATTAAAGGGACACAAAACAAAAAAGGAGTAAATGAAATTGTGGTTTGTAGGGGTGTAAGAATGAAGAAATGGTGGTCATCCTGTGAGGGATCTGAGCCAGGCTTTGAGTCATTGTATATTATCTTTCTCCTTTTTTGATTACTTAGTTTTTATTTTTACTTATTTATATTTGGTTCATTGTTGTTACTACTGCTTTTTAACAACAGACTGCCTAATTTTTAAAAGAAATTCATTTTTCTCTGCTTGGAATTATAATGTCAAGGTGTTGGCATCTGGAGAAGGCCTTTTAATTTATCCATAGTAGAAGGCAAAAAAGGATGGGAGACAGAAGAGAGACTCGGGTAAGCATGCAGTATTTGGTTAATGAACTCACAGCCTCAACTCCTTTATAACTGGAATGAATCTATTCATGAAGGTAGAGTTTTCATGATCTAAACACATTCTATTATACCTAACCCCACAACATTGCTTCATAGGGGATTACATTTCCAACGCTTTGGGGGAAATAGTCAAAGCTAGACATTGTGTTGATAGGAAGAAGGCATCCTGTAGAGTAAGTTACATGACCACAAGTTAGGTAGCTGGAGTTGGCTGAAAGGCTGATGGGAGTCTGACTGGGGAAACAGAAATCAGGGTAGGTGGCTCAAGATGAGTTCTAAAGCTCACAGAGAATGTGAACTTAGTTGAGATTGCTTAGGAAAGTTTCTGAATAAAAGGAAGGGATGTTTTAATGATTTCTTGGCAAAAATAAGCATCGTAAATGTAAGGGAAATAGACAACAGGCAGTAGTTGAATTTTACAGTTTTGTTGGCCTAAAAGATTACAGAAATACTTGACTGAAACTTTCTATTTTTTTTTTTTTACCTAAATTGTGGGGAAATTAGTCTAGTTTGTTTGAGTTTGTGGGTTGTTTGCACACATTATATTGATCTGTTTTCTGTTTTGCGGGTAGTGGTATAGGAAAAATTGAAGTTGGTTGGATTTGCTTCAGTGGATTTGTATTCTTGATTAAAAGAGATTTATGTGGAATTAAATATAATGTTATAGCACATAGTGCTGTGACTTTTGTTGCAGCTTTGCTGAATCAAAAAAAATTTACTACAACCAAACAGAAGGTGTAAACCTCACTATGCTTATGACATTCTAAAAGGTTGTTTGTGTGTTCAGTTTGTTTTGTGAGAAGCCTTTTGGGAGGATATGGCTTCTTCTTTCTCTATAACACCAACCTGTTTTTTTAACTACATGCTTTATATTTCACTCTGATACCTAATGGACATCTATAGTATGATACATGCAGAAAAAAAAACTGTTTCCATACTCCGTTACCCATCTCCTTCCCTGGTTTCTACCAACTCAGTGAAAAGTACCACTGCATAGTTGTTGAGGCCATAAACTCTTTTCCTCCTTTCTCTTCACTTCCATCCCTTCAGCAGTATATAAATGCCTCCCTTAAGATTATAGGAAGCCATTTCTCAGCACCCGGGGGCTTCCTGCCACTTTTTTATCTCTTGACAGTGTTGTCGATTGCATCCTCTTAAAAGCAAATACTGAGTTTATTATGCCGCACATTATTTGGAGGTACCCTTGAGGTAAAGAGGTAGGGTGAGGAAGTAAGATAGCATATATGGAGAAGTGAACACCTGTGGCAGTGGTGTGGGATGGATAACGCCTGTGTGAGAAGTTACAAAATTAAAATGACCTGTCACTTTGGTTTTGACCAGACAGACCATGCCTTTATACACTAGTCTCAGTCATTGGAGTCATGTTACATTAAGACAAGTATGGTATTCAGTGAAATGCCCCTCAGCAGCTGGGATCTCTTGAGAACACCACCAGGTAAAAGCACTTCTACCAGATCAATTAAGTCCCTTTTTTCAGGGAGAGCTGTAGGGCACATCACTGTCCACAATAGGCCACTCTTGTGTTACTAGATTCTATGCCATAGTCATTTGATTAACAGATCCTCCAGCATTCTAATTCTGTCTCATGGAGGAAAACTAGAAGATTATTAATAGAATAAATTTCGGGTCTCCCTGTGGTAGGTCGATGGTTTCAAATTGCATCTGAGCCTCTATCTTTCTCTGTGATCATTCTAATTCCATCTTTTAGATAACACTTTTACTAGTTTCTCTGTTTAAACTAGTTGACATAGTCTTTTTAGGCTATGGTGACATTTATTGATTGAAGGAATTGATCTCCCCAATAGAATTGTTTTTGTGACACATAAGATACTACTAGTTTCTGCCTTAGCTTAACAGAACCTCTGCTTCCTTTTGGGGGCCACAGTGGAGGCCAGAAGGGGGCATCAGATCACTTGGAACTGGAGTTACAGGCGAGATCCCTGACACAGAACTGTAAACTGAACTCAAGTCCTCTGGAAGAACAGTGAACAGTCTTAACTGCTGAGCCATCTTTCCAGCACATTTAATGCAATTCCTACTTCCTTTTGGCATTCCTCCTTTGGTACCATGATCTCTTTCACTGCAGACATGAGACATGAACAATTAGATAGAGTAGGCAGGAAAGTTTGTACTTTAATTTTTTTTATTCCAAATCCTAATAATTTTTCCGCTTGAGAGATCAGCATTAAAGGTTTTTAATTTATAATATATCCTGCAGCTTAAGAGACAGAGAGTACCACCTCTGAACTGGTGCTTTTGTTACACCTGCAGTGTAGGTCTAGTTCAGCTGTTACAATAAATCTCGGTCCTCTGTTCCCATGTTTATCTTATCTCTTATCTGGCTATTATTGAGAGAATACAAGACAGTAAGGATAACCTTAGAAGCTGTGTTGATGTTTCATTAAGGAATAAAATTAGCACCTTCTTGGGTTAATTTGACCAAGAGTGAACCCAAATTTCAGTTCTGCTTTTCTCCCTGTGTCTCAAGTCTGGTTACTGGCCTACCTATCTAATCTTTGAGTCCCTGTTACGTGTAAGTTGTGCCTTGTGTCTGTTTTGTTCCCAAGTCTGTGCCTGTGCCTCACAAGGGGCTTTGTTCCATATTTATTGAAAAGCATAGGAAACATGGCATGTGAACAGCATTAGAGATACTCTCATAGAAATCTTTAACAGTTTTACAAGAGAAGTTACTTTACTGGCCCCAGCTGACTCTTGAATAGCAAACACTACTGCAAACAGACATCATCAAGCTAGATCCAGATTTCTTCCAACATTTATGGTGGATATTGCACATATATATTACTTTGGGTCAGGGTAGAAGAAGACTTCATAATTTAAGATTAAAACTATGTTTAGCTTAGATTTTAAAATCTGATTGCATAGGTAATCCAAGACAAATTGATTCTTAAATGATCTCAAGGCTCTTTATTAACTTTGGTTTGAGGGATGCCAAAAGTTAAGCCTTTTTGAGTTAAGATATTTTCATAAAAATGTATCACTACACTGTCAGTGTTGCTCATACATTTATGTGTTTTCTGATTAGGTACTAAATGTTTATAATTGTTGTATCTTCTTGATAATTGGAACCTTTATAGTATAATTGTCTCTTGTAACCTGTTTTAAATTCCCAGTCCTCTTTTTTGGTTAGTATCGTATTTATGTGGAATATCAATTCTCATCCCTACACTGTGAGTCTTTTCCAAAAGTGTATAGTTAGGTCATATTTTTGGTCCTCTGCCAATCTCTGGAAAGTTACACTTACACTTAAGTAGCTGCTAATGAAAAAGGCCTTCTGTAATTTGCTGTTTGCTTTCTGTATAACCATATAGCTTTTGCCCTTCATTTCTGGCCTATCTTAGTTGAGTTAATAATTTGTTATGAAACATGTAAATTCTTTGTTCATTTATTTTTGTGCGTATTCTATAGAATTTTGTTTTTACTAAGAGGCTTGTGTTTGAGTTCTTATTACACTCTAGTTTGAATTTATATCAGCTTAAATATCAATAAATTACTAACTGTTCTACACTCATCTCATTTATTGTTGATATCACAAAATTACCATTACATAGTGTATGCCCCAAACATAAGCTTATAACCTTTGAAATATATTAATCTCTTAAATTTTATAAAAACAAAATATCAAGTTGTACCCAGGGTCATTATTGTTGAGACTACCAACCTGTTAATTTACCTTTACTAGAACTTTTATTTCATGTATTTTTAGGTTATTAGTGCCCATTTTATTTCACTTTATATTCTGGGCAGTTCTAGTGGTAATACACTCTAATCTGTCTGTCTGTCTGTCTGTCTGTCTGTCTGTCTGTCTATCTCTTAGATTTAGGAACTTTTTAAAAGATTTATTCATGTATATGAGTACACTGTAGCTATCTTCAGACACACCAGAAGAACGCACTAGATCCCATTACGGATGGTTGTGAGCCAACATGTGGTTGTTGGGAATTGAATTCAAGACCTCTGGAAAAGCAGCCAGTGCTCTTTAACTACTGAGCCATCTCTCCCGCCCTTAAATCTGGAAACATTTTAAATTTCTCCCTTGCTTTTGAATACTGTCGTTGCTGGGTGTAGGCTTCTTTGACAATTTTTTTGTTTAGCACTTTGAACTGATTAGCATCATCTTCCAGTGTGATCTCAAACCCTGCTAATAATCTTAGGGGACTCTGTGGCCTCATTCTTTCGTACTATACTGCCTTCACAAGTCTTTGCCCTTCAGAAGTTGGAAAGTGCTGGAATTGCAGGCATGCATCATTGCCTAACATGCATATTTACTAGTTTGATTAGACCTTCTACTTCACTAACTTAAACAGTTATAATATAATAATGCTTTTTCTGAGAAAATTTAATATGCTTGTTATCAGTGTATGCATGTTTTCTCGTTTCATTGAATGTTGCTTTATGTGATTTTTTTAAAATAAAATATAGCTTCTCATCTAAGTTTACCTACTTTGTTAGGTGCAGTTTCATTAAATATTTATGTGAATCATTTTCTGTATTACACACAATGCATAGTTACTCCAGAATCTTTTGTTTATATATGAATTTCCTTGCAATTTTATTTTATTTTTAATTTCTGTTTAAAATTTTGAGACAGGGATTGCTATGTAACCAAGACTGGCCTTGAGTTTGTTATCATGCTGCCTGGATCTCCAAGTGATTGGAGAATAAAATTATGGGGTTAATGCTCTGAGCCTTTGTAACACTGTCGATTTTACCAAAAGAGCTGCCAGCTGTCTTCTTAAAAGGTTATATCTCTTAACATTTTTGACAGTAATGAAAGTGCAGATTTCAGTGTACTTTCTTTTGGCCACATTGAGCTCTGTAATTAAAATATATTTTCTGCTTCTTAGGTTAAATACTAATAATAATAACTTGCTGAATGTCATGTGGCATGGATCTTTAATCCCACCAGCACTGGCAAGGCAAAGATAGGAGGATATCTGTGAGTTTTAAGGTCAGCCTGGTCAGCATAACAAGTTTCAGACCAGCCAAGGCTACATAGTGATATGCTATTTCCCCTCATCTCCAGCCATTCTCCTCCCCAAAGAAAGATTACTTGGCTTTGTTAATAAAGCTGTACATGTGCTTTGGTTTTGGTTTGGGATGTTTGTTTGTTGGTTGGTTTTTTAAATAAATTACATTCTATGTCCTTTCGTCATTTTCTATTTGGTTCCTCCAACTAGTCAATAGTGGTGTTCTAGTATTTTAGCATCCTACTTTCTTTAAACAATTGGCTTTATTTATTGAAGATTTTTAAACAACAACAACAACAACAAAACGCTTTTTAAAATATTTTTATTTTGTGAACCAGGAGCCTTTTGTGGCTGATGAATACATTGAACGTCTCGTGTGGAGAACCCCAGGAGGTGGTTCTAGGGGTGGACCTGAAGCTTTTGATCCTAAAAGGTAAACTTAAAAAAAAAATTCATAGTTCCAATATAGTATTACAAATTGTAGTTAGACTAGAGACAACTAAATTGGAATTCCTTTGAATATATATTTAAGATGATTTTAATTAATAGTTTGTTCCCACCTCAAAAAAAAAAAAACAAAAAAAACAAAACTTCCTACTTTAGCTGATTGGATAAAAGAATTTTATACTTTATTAAGGATTTGATTTTTCTACTTAGCATTAAATTAGAAAAGGTTGGTTATACTTCTGGAATTACAACATGGCTGGGTATGGTAGTTTATACCTGTAATCTCACTGCTCTAGAGGCTGAGGCAGGGTTCTAAGTTGGAGGTTAGCCTAGAATACATAGCAAACCCTGACTCTGAATAAGCAAATTAATAATAATAAAAAGTTAACTATGTTCTTTTAAATTTAATAGCTGTAAATCAGGGAAACAGTCACTAAAATCCTGTAATGTGTATAGTTTTTGTTGTACATTTGTCTTCTTGAATTTTAAATAAAGTAGAGCTTGTTTGGATATTTAATGGGGATTTGTTGAGATTTTTATTTACCTTAGAGATAATCCATTGCAAAGTCATTAACAACTGACTGTATTTTCAAATGCTATGTATTGTTAAAGTCACGTGACCTGTTCAAAGTGAAAAGAAAGTTATGGCATTAAAGAGATTGCAACAAGATGCTGTAAAGAAAATGAATATGCATGTCTCTGTCTCAAAGGACTCTTATTAAAACCTTCATAAAGCTGCTCTATTCCTTATGGTTAATGGCAGGGAAATCGATTATACTATTACTTTCCTCTATTAGGTTATTAGAAGAATTTGTGAATCATATTCAAGAACTACAGATAATGGATGAAAGAATTCAAAGGAAAGTGGAGAAATTAGAACAGCAGTGTCAGAAGGAAGCTAAGGAGTTTGCTAAGAAGGTACAAGAGCTCCAGAAAAGCAACCAGGTATACATTTGGCTAAGAAATGAGTAGTTTTATAGACATTTTCATTTTTCTTAGAGTATAGTATCTTCATTCCTTTTTAGCTTTAGGCCTTTTAAGAATCAAGTCAAATTATATTAACTTCTAACTCTCTGGTCCTATGGAAAAAATTAATGTATTGTTACTGCCTGCCGTTGGCGTTAGCATACTACTAGATGGGTTCAGAATCCCAGAACTACCGTTTTCAGGTTAGGGGGGTAGGGGGGTAGATGTTGAGAGTGACCCTTGCTTCACCTCTTAATTGAATAAGCTTTCACAAGACTGACTAGTTCATAGTCCTGCATTTTGAGAAACACCTTGTTAATATTGATATTTAAGTAGTCATTTTAATTCAATGTAATCATAAATAAGACTAGACCTGGATCAAGTTATTACCTAGAGTAGTAGTTTTTAACCTTCTTAATGCTGTGACCCTTTAATACTGTTTCTCATAGTATGCTGACCTCCAACCACTATTTTGTTGCTACTATATAACTGTAATGTTTGTTTGTTATGAATCATAATGTAAATATTTGACATGTAGGATATCTGATACATGATCCCCAAAGGGGTTGTGAACTGCCTGTTGAAAACAACTGCCCTCGAGAAATTTGATTTGAGTAGTTTCACAAAAGTCATTAGGATCTGCCTCAGTGAGGGTTCTACTCTCACTGTGAGAGAAACAGGTGTAGAGCTCTCCTCAAGCCACTCTCCAGTAACACCAAACCACTAGTCTGCCCCCAGGTCTGTGCTTGACAGACTTCTTAGGTCCTGAGATTCACCTGAATGTGTGACTCTCTTTCACTGACTTGGTTTAATTTAGGATTTTTGTTAAGTGTGGTTTGAAGAGCACTGTTGAACTTTGCTCACTCTCAGAGGCCGTTCTTCAAATTCTCTGGAATTAGCAAGCTCATTTCTGCCAGATCGTCATTTTATGTATTTTGTTAAAGAATTCAATAGTTTAAGTATGATAAGTGTGTTTTTGAATAACCATGGAGACAGTTTTCATATACTTCTAATAAAGCTTTGCTTTTAATAATAAAAAATAACATTAATAGCTGAGATAACATATGGGAGCCAGTCTGCATGAGTTTAAGTTGTAAGTTGACCATTAAACTAATTATGTAATTTCAAGCAATTTAACATCTCCAAGCTTTGTATTTTTATGTATAAAATGACTTGTGTTAACTAAATAAGCAAATAATTAATAGTAATATGTAATTGATAAGTGATATATTTAGAATAGTATCTGATGCAAAGCAAGTCCTCAATAAATGTTTCAGCTTTTCTCTCTTTCGGAGTAGAACAAAAGAATCCTATCGAATTATCAACAGTTATCAATTGTCCTGCTATTGGCAAATCTAAGGAATTCATTGCATTGTTTTTAATGTGTTGTAGGACAAAGGAAAGAAAATGCTGAAAGTAATATAATTTTGCTTTAGTAAAATAGTTGCTATGGTCCATCCTGTTTTCAAAACTTGGAAAGAACAATTTTATCACAACTCTTAGTGTCACTGGCATTTGGAAGGAAGTGTTAAGACAGTCTTCATAATGTAGTCACAGTAGCCACTCACGTGGCAATTGTTTTCCTATCTCAGTGTCCCATGTGCTGAAATTACAGCATGTACCGATACACCCAGCTTAGTATTGCTTTTTAAATATTTTTAATGTTAATCTTTTTAATCAATACCCTTTAAGCTTCTGATACATTTTTTAAAAAATCTTTCCAGTTTAGTAGCAAGAGTGTTCTTTAAAAGTACAGTTCCATGAGCTGGGGAGGTGGCTCTCTGTAAAGTGCTTGCTATGCAAGTATGAGACCCTGAGTTCCTAAAAGGCAGGGTTCAGTGTCTGCATGTATCTGTAACCCCAGCAGCGGGGATGAGGTGAAGAGGTGGAGGGCAGACAGGAGCCCTTTGAGCTTGCATGTTGAAATGGCAGCAAGGTCTCCAAGTTCAGAGCGTCCCTGTCTCAGAGTGAAGTGGAGCTTGAGGTGGAGCGCAGTAGATAGAGGAAGGCTCCTGGTGTTGGCTCTGCCCTCTACGATGTATTGCATAGGCACATGTACCTTCTCACATGCATACGTGCCCTCCTCCAGAACTAGGCCTTTGACACTTAATTGTTTTCACAACCATTTAGGGCTTTTGGGTGCCTGTGGTATAAAAGTTAGAAACTTGGTTAAAAGTTTTTAGATTGTGTCATGCTAGTGAGTATGAATTGTTTTTTTTAATACATTTTTATTAATTTATTTTTTACATTCCATATTTTATCTCCCCCCCCCCCCGCATCCCCTCTGACTGTCTCACATCCCGACCTCCTCCCCACCCACCTGTCTCCCGTGGATGTCCTTACCCTCCAGCCACCCTGACCTCTAAACCTGGGGCCTCCAGTCTCTTGGGTTGGGTACATCATCTCTGAATGAACGCAGACCCGGCAGTTCTCTGCTGTATGTGTGTTGGAGGCCTCATAACAGTTGGTGTATGCGGCCTGTTTGGTGGGCCAGTGTTTGAGAGATCATGGGGGTCCAGATTAATTGAGACTGCTGGTCCTCCTACAGGATTGCCCTTCTCTTCAGCGTCTTTCAACCTTCCCTAATTCAACAACAGGGGTCAGCCACTTCTGTCCGTTGGTTGGGTGCAAATATCTGCATCTGACTCTTTCAGCTGCTTGTTGGGTCTTGTTTAGTGAGGTCATGCTTGGCCCCTTTTTGTGAGTGCTCCTGTGGTCTTCTTATATACGTTTTGTTATTGTTAGTCCTGGTGAGGTTGATATGTAATCTACCATTAATGCCCTGAACTCATAGTTTACTTTTAATAGGTATTGTTACAAATTTAATTCTCTGATTGTATTTTCTCTATGCACAAATTCTTAGGTTGCTTTCCAACATTTCCAAGAACTAGATGAACACATTAGCTATGTAGCTACCAAAGTGTGTCACCTTGGAGACCAGTTGGAAGGGGTAAACACACCTAGGCAACGTGCAGTGGAAGCACAGAAATTGATGAAATACTTTAATGAATTTCTAGATGGAGAATTGAAATCTGATGTTTTTACAAATTCTGAAAAGGTAAGCATTGCCAAGAGAAATAATCAAATTTTAATTGGTTTGCCTTGTATTTTTAAAATGATCTATTTATATGTGGGGATGCACATACCTGTGCACAGTTGCCTTGCATTTTATGAAGTTACAATTAGTTTATAAATGCTGAGGTGCTGGGCAGTGGTGGTGCACGCCTGTAGATCCAGCACTCGGGAGGCAGAGGCAGGTGGATTTCTGAGTTCAAGGCCAGCCTGGTCTACAAAGTGAGTTCCAGGACAGCCAGGGCTACACAGAGAGACCCTGTCTCGAAAAAAACAAAAACAAACAAACAAAAAATGCTGAGGTAACTGTATTTTTAAGTATTTCTTTATACTTTAGCTATTAATGAAATGTATATAGTCTTTAATAGTTATATATTGTTAGGCAATAGATCTGACTTAAAGTGGTAATGAGCTGAAAGGAATCCACAAGTTCTAGTTTTTATTTACTTGAATAAAGACCCTTTATAGAGAATTAAAGCAGCTTAGATCATGATCATTAAAAACTGAGTTGGTTCTGCTATTCTCGTCATGACATAGTCACCTAATCGTCATCTAAAGGTGTATGGTGTTGGCTGTTGGTTGTTCTACAGACTTGAGAGGAGGCAACTTGGCTTGATTTGGGAAAAAAATCAAAATGTCTGAAAAAAAAGATATCCTTGTGAATCATGTATCCTTCTCCTACTATTATCCACTCATGTATTGAATATAGTTTTACAGATTTATTCCAAATTCACTGCATAGAACATTAGATTATAAGATTTTAAAAACTAAGTATTAAGGACCTTTGCTTTGAGTTAAAGCAACATGTTTTTATGAGTAAGACTCTATAAAGCCAAAGGATTTATAATTTTTAGATGTAAAAAAATTGTTACATATCTGTAGATCATCCCTCTAAAGCAAAGACAACTTAAAAGATTGAATTTCAAGAATTATAGAATAGCCTGATAATATCAACAAAAGTGTGATGCTTAAGGATTTTTTAAATACTGATAGTATTGTTCTATATTTATTCAAGGGTATACATTGGACTTGAATGGTAAATTGCGAGTCAGGGTAGGTCTGAAATTTAAAATTTTTTTCCTAAATATTAGTAAGAATAGTATGAAAGTACCTATTTAAAAAAATAAAAATTCTGTTTTATATAGAAACAGTTGGCTATAATGAGGCCAATTCTTCAGATTACTTCTGATTATACCTGTTGGGTCATGTGCTCTAAGCAAAATACAAGTATCTTAACCAGTATGTTAGCCTGTTGTTTTGTTTTGAAAATATTGTTTTAATACAATATATTCTGATTATGGTTTTTTCTTCCTCCAACTCCTTTTTTTTTTGGTTTTTTCGAGACAGGGTTTCTCTGTGTAGTCCTGCTGTCCTGGAACTCACTCTGTAGACCAGGCTGGCCTCGAACTCAGAAATCTGCCTGCCTCTCCCTCCCAAGTGCTGGGATTAAAGGTGTCCGCTGCCACCACCGCCCGGCACCTCCAACTCCTAGTTTGTCCCCATTCTCCCAGCCACCCAAGTCCACTCCTTTTTTGTCTTGCTTATTGTGATATAAACAGGCATCTAAAATAATTATAATAAATAAAATAATTATTATAATAATAATTGTTACTTTATTTTTATTTTATTTACTAATTTGCTAATTATTTATTTTTATTTTATCTAATAGTTATGGCTATTATTATTGTATAAAATAAAAACAAGCAAATCACAATAAGACAAAACAAACAGGGAAGTGAGCCAAAAAAAAAAGCTGAAGAAACATAGAGATTCAGAAAACACACATTCACACATAGAGAAATCTCATAAAAATAGAAAACTGGAACCATAACATATATACAAAGGACCTATAAGATTGAAAGACAAAAGGCCCTTACAAAGCATTATGAGACAGAGAACCTTTAAAAGGCTTTTGAGTTCATTTCGTGTTGGCCAATACTACTGAACATGGGGACTGGCCTTAATAGTGTGTATACCCAGTGAGACACCATTAGAGAAAGGTGAATTTTTATTTGCAAGCAGTTATCAGTCGGGGGTAGCTTCTGGGTTAGGATGTGGGCCTGTGTCCGTCCCTCTCAACACAGGGATTCCCATCAGGCCCAGACCTGTGCAGGCCTTGTATGTGCTGTCACAGTTTCTGTGAGTTCACATGTGGACCAGTCCTGCTTGGTTTAGAAGGCCATGTTTCCTTGATGTCTTCTATCCACTCTGACTCCAGTGATCTTTCTGCCTCTTCTGCAGGGTTCCCTGAGCCTTAAGGGGCGAGAAATGATGGAGACATCCATTTCAGACAGTTCTCCAAGGTCTTTCTCTCCTCAGTGTCCAGTTGTGGATATTAGTTGTCATCTAGTAGAGGGCAAAGCATCATGCATGATGGCTGAGTGAGATGCTGATCTACAGATTTAGCAGAAGATCATTAGGCACCATTTCATTGCTGTGTTCCTTTTGAAGCACAGGAGGGTAATTTAGAATCTTAGAAAGAAGTAACTATATTTAGATTGACTGATTTTTTTTTTTTTTTTTTTTTGAGACAGGGTTTCTCTGTGTAGCCCTGGCTGTCTGGAACTCAGTCTGTACACCAGGCTGGCCTCAAACTCAGAAATCTACCTGCCTCTACCTCCCAGAGTGCTGTGATTACAGGCGTGCGCCACCACCGCCTGGCCTGATTTTTTTTTTTTTTTAAAACTAGATTTATACTTATTTGAATGTTTACTCTTTAAACTTCAAAATTTTTAAATTACCTTCAACCAATCACATAGCTTTTGATGTTACTGTTGTCTATTAATCTCTTTAGGTTTTAGTTGAAAGAAAACAGCCTTTACATTGTTAATATCTTTCTTGGTTGCTAAGTGGTCACTAATTTGGAGACTCACGGTATTTAACTTAGTTTCTCTCCTTTGCTTCATTCTCATTCATATCCTGGTTTCTGTTGTTTTTATCTAGTGTGCTCTATATTTTCTTCTGCTTTTCCCACTTGCCTTGTTTTGTTTGGTCTCTTGGTTACTGTTTGATAATGAAGTCATCATTTTTTTGACTTGGAATTGTAACAGCTAGCCATATGTTAAGAATGCATATATGGGGTGTGAAAGTTGCCTTAATGATTAAGAGAGCACATAGTTTGTCTTGCAAAAGACAAAAGTTCTGTTCCCAGCATTCACATGACAACTATTCTTATTTCCAGTTCCCTTTTCTAACCTTTGTAGGCACCAAGCGTACATGTCATATAATACATACATGCAGACAAAGGTCACACACATAAAATTAAGTAAATTAATATAATTTTAATTCATATGTGATCTTAGATTGAAAATTATCAAGTAACTTTCTGGCTATCTCAGTTTCAGGATTTTTGCCAGTCACTTTCCCAGTGGAAAGAAAAGGAAAATCGCCCACATAGCTCTAAAGAGATTTGACTGTAGGAGGAATTAGAAGTAGATGAAATGCCAAGCACATTATATTACTTTTTTCTTCTTGTCCGTGTGTGTGTGTGTGTGTGTGTGTGTGTGTGTGTGTGTGTGTGTCCCTCCCTTATTCTTATTACATACATTAAACAAAGTTTGCAGTCTTATAGGAATATTATCATTTTTGCTTTAAAAAATCTGTTTTATATTTCTTTCTTTACATGTATGTATGTATGTATGTATGTATGTATGTATCCTTCTTTTCTTTCCTTAAGACAGGTTCTCCTGTAGTGCAGGCTGTCTTTACTATATGACTTTGAATTTCTGTTCTTCCTTTATCTCTTAGGTGTTGGGTACAGGTGTGCATCACCACACTGGTTTTTATAGGATGCTGGTGGTAGAACTCAGGGCTTTTGTATGTTAGGCAAACATTCTACAGACTGAGCTACACCTTATTCTTACATAGTATCTTTGTGCTCTTTTTTTGTATAAGACAACATTTTTGATAAATATTGTAAACTTTTAAACTGCTCAAATGCAAACTGTTTATGAGGTGTTATTTTGGTACCTTTTTGTATTTATTGATGCATATTTTAAGTTATATTGTGATCTAGAGGGCTATATGTACTTTAAACAATTCTTACGAAACAGTTAGCACTGAGGATTCAATAAAAACACCTTTTAAAAGACACAAGTGTGGTTCTTTTACTACTACATCAAGCAAAGCTGTGTTCTAAAGAGGATGCTGATAGGAAAAAGAATGGGCGTCGCTAGTTAGACCGCATGGCATGGAGGATAGTGAGACTGGAGGATACCCGTACCCACGGGTCAGGGTGACACTGAGTGACCTGCTGAGTCACACAGGGAGAGGTCTGAAGCAGGAATCCTGCTGTGCACTGCCACATGGAAAGTGCACCACTGTCCCTTGCCAGGGTTAACACGAGCACCTAGAGAAGTCTGTGCTCGTGTTCTCAGTCCTCATGGCTATGTGACAAGAGTATGACTCATCACAAAGAGTTTTAAATTGTACCAAAATAAAAGTACTAAATTCCAATTTAAAGGAAGAAGTGGCCCCTATATGACTTCCGTATTGTTTCATAAATAAACATAATGTCTATACTTAAAGAATTTTAGAAACCTTGCCTAAGTTCCTTTGTTCAATTTGAAAATGAATACTTGAAAGTATATACACATTTCTGTACTGTATTTCACTCGTTACCATTTTAAGCTGCTGTCTTTGCTTTTTTGTGCATGTTATAAATTCATATGGTTATTAACCATTTTGTTATCACTTTATTCTTTCAGCTTGATATATGCACAGCATAGTCTAAATCTTAAGTTTGTCTATCTGTTTGACTTCATGAACTTAGTAGAAATCTATACTTTGCTTTTGACAAACGAGATTTTTAATTTGTTCAGAGCAAAATTGAACTGCAGATTTTGCTGGGAAGAATTATGGTATCAAATTAAAAAAATTACAATATTTTAAGTACCAAAAGGATACATGCTTGGATTTTGAGTTGTTATGGTATTACCTACAAAGTTTTAAAGAAAAGTATTTGGGCCCGGTGTTATCACTGTAAATAGGGAGGTATTAATCTTTTCAGCTATACTCTTAAATTTTGAAATGTAAGAGATTTTTTTTTATTGTTCCTTTTACTTATTTTTAATAGATAAAGGAAGCAGCAGACGTCATTCAAAAACTGCATCTGATTGCCCAGGAGTTACCTTTCGATAGGCAAGTTTATATCTCAAGAGCTTACTTGTAAATACAATTTATGGGATAAAATTGAGGCGACAAGAATTTATTGAGCAACTCATTTGTATAAGTTACAATGTAATGTAATGATAAACCTTGAAGCAAATGCATTTCTTTGGTTTTTGAAAAACAAAATTGATGAAGGAGATCTTATGAATTGGAAAAATAAGGTTTTGATTTTTCCTGTTTGGAACTTTAAGAACCTGGCTGTACTTGGCTATCCAACTCTGTTTTTGTTTTTCCTATTATTAGACCAGGGTTAAATTAAGGGGTTCTGATCATCTTTGAAAAGCTTGTCAAAATATTAAGATGTGTACAGATTGTTGTATTTACTTGTATGGAGTTTTAGACTCCTCATAGAACCTATCCTAGAAAATTTAAGTTAAGAACACCCTTTTAAATGCAAGGTCCTGGAGCCATCACTAACTAGATTTTACCCTAAAATAAACTGTTCCCTGAGAAAGAAATGCTCTTCATGATCTCATCTGGTTGTGGAATGCTGAACTTTAATGAAATCTTAGAAGAAGCAGTTCCTTCAGGTGATAGTCTGAAAGAAATACAACTTTCTGGGTAACAGAGCATTGTTTCTGTTGATACTTAAAGATAGAGCTACAATGTAAATATATGTTGTTATACTTAAAGTTTGACCATATTTTTCTAGCATACTGTTAATTGCCTCCCATATATTTATTTTACTCTCAACCCTGTACAAATGAGCAGTAATAGTTTTTTAATCACCCAAGAGTTGGACCATTACTTAAATAGATAAAGTGTCTAGGTCATGATTAGTTGGATGTTAATAATTGTCTATATTCTCTATCCTGTCTTACATTCTAGTTTTCCCCACTAGATTGTTACCGTTAGTGTCTGTGTTTATCTGTTTATCTTCTTTATTCTGTGTGTGTGTGTGTGTGTGTGTGTGTGTGTGTGTGTGAGAGAGAGAGAGAGAGAGAGAGAGAGAGAGAGAGAGAGAGAGAATGAGAATGTGTATTTGTGTGTATATATATGTATCTTAATCAGATCTAATGTATTCACATAGATCAGTGTAGCCTTTCTGTTGTCTGCCTTGACTCTTGTCATAACGTTTTTGTATAGCACTATAAAAGTGTATTTTTTCCTCACCTGCTCTTAGCATCTCTTGTCCTCAAATGGTGAATTAAATGGGCTCTTTCAAAGTCACTTTCTTTTGATGCTTAATATTAGAAATGTTTTGTGTATATTATGTTTTTCAGTTTGTAAAAATTGATGGTTATTCTCAGAGGCTTATCACTGAATCCTTTTATGGTCTCTTTCATTTTCCTAATTTTAGAATAATTTGTTTCTAGTTTTTATCATTTGTGATTACTGAATTATCATATATGATCATTTTTAAAATGACTTAAAACTTTATGTTGTGATTAATCTTCACAATAGCCCAGTGAATTTAAAACAAGTAAGGACAAAAATCAAGCATTGAGATTGGCTGGGTTGTTAGTGCCTCAAGTGGAACCTTTTCTTTAACAAAGGAATTGGTTATTCCACGAAAATCTCCTAAATGAGAAACAGTAATTTTGTTTGAACTGCCTAATTTTAGAACCTAGCAGGTTTCCTTTCAGTATTCTTTTCCACAGCTTTATCTTTCCTTTTATGACATTTTACTTTTATGATAGTTTTATATTTAAGAAAAGTTGGAACGATAATACAGAGTTCCCATGTATCACTGCCCCCAGTTTCTCCCCACTTTGTATTGTCTTACATTATGTTATCTTTGTCACAACTCATCATTGACTTTCTGTTTTTCAGGTTTTCAGAAGTAAAATCCAAAATTGCAAGTAAGTGCAGTCTACTCACTTAGTACTTTTTTAAAAAAGAAAAACTCGTATTTTTTAAAAGCAGCTGGTGAGGAAGTGGGCATAATAGCAGTTGATTCTTCCCATCCTAGAGTTTGTGTCCTTTTCCCTCCAAATACCCTACATCTGCTCTATTCTTCCAGGACCTTTTGTGTATCTTGATATATTTTTCTATATTTTAAATAATCTGGAACAGATAGCTTTAGACTTTCTATATTTAGCTTAACTAGGTATTTTTAGAGATTATGTTCAGTTATATATCTCTGAAAAGGGGTTTTGGTTTATTTTTATTGCGGAGACAGGAGCATTTAATTCTTATTTAGCTATTTGACTCCTTACATGTTTATAGTTTATATTTTTGGGTTTGTTTTCATGAGACAGGATCTCACTATATATCTCTGCTGGAACACACTATGTAAACAAGGCTGGCCTGGAACTGTTTGCCTCTGCCTCCTGAGTGCTAATGGGATTATGTCAGTCTTTGTGTTGTGCTTTAAGCTATATCCATGTTTCTGGGGAAAAAAAAAAATCACTGTTATTTACTAGGCTTCACCTGTGTTAACTGTTTGGTAAGCCATTTCTCAAAAAGCCAGCAACATGTGTTTTCAAGTTTTACAATAAGGATGTGTATAGATATTAATTACTATAAATTAATGCAAGGTTCAAATACTAAATAAGAACTATAATAGCTGTGAGAATATGGTATTAAATCAAAGGCCACATACTCTTGCAAGATAAAATTTGATAGTGAATTGACTGTCATTCACAGTGGAAGCACCTGAGTCCTAGTACAAGCTTTTCTAATTTAAATTACTTTCCAAAGCTTTAGATTAAAGATCAAAGAATTGTTTCCTATATTTTGCCATCAGAATCTACATCTTCTTTTTCTTTCATTTTAAATATGTAGCCACCTTTTGGTTTAATAATTACAAATGGCTATTATACTCCGAAGAGTTTGTCAGCTCTTACCAGTTTATAAGTTTTTGTGTCTTGAAATACAGATTTGTGTACATTAGTCTATTGTATGAGCTACAGTCACCGTTTATAATCTCATGTTTTTATAATTCTTCCTAAAGAAGATAGACCCATAACCACTATAAATTTTTGGAATCTTTGTAGACTTAGATAGCTGTGTATAAGTTGTCTACTTAGATTGTCTAGATGCAGTTGGATGTTTTTCGTTTTAGGTAAATACCATGACTTAGAATGCCAGCTGATTCAGGAGTTTACCAGTGCCCAAAGACGAGGGGAGGTCTCCCGGATGAGGGAGGTGGCAGCAGTCTTGCTTCATTTTAAGGTAAATGGTAAGATTTTTAACTCAAGATTGACTTTAAGGTTCTGAAGTTTTCATAATCTATGTCCCTCAGTTTCCCTTAATTATAGTATAACTATATGACAGAGTAACTTTATTGATGTTGTTAAATGTTATTTAGTATTTAAGGATTTTATGGTGATCTTAATGTTATATTAAGGAATTTAAAATAGTTGGGGGAAAGAAAATCATGTCATCAGCCTTCTTGATTTTAATGTATTATTCTCAGTCAGAAATACTTGTGAGTAAAAAGAAAACCTGACTGTAAATATCTGGTGAAAGATAAGAACCAAACACTAGATGCACTGTGAGTAGGAATCTGGGAGATCTTGGATGCAGAAGATGTAGATTAAGGAGCTGTCTTCCTGGAATCTGCATTAGAAAGAAAGATCTCATTGAAAATCCCTGTTAATTTAATCATGGAAAATAGGACAAGATATTTATTGTTTTCTAGCATTAATTTTATTGATATCTGATGATTATTGATTATTCACTGGGATACAAGGCATAGTTAATTACTATAGCACTTTTGTTGAGATTATTATTATAGTAAAAACAGACAATGATAACATTGTTTCTTCTTTATAGGGTTATTCCCATTGTATAGATGTTTATATAAAGCAGTGCCAGGAGGTAATTTTACAGTCTACTTTATTACATTTTATTTTATACTAATTTGTATTTTGAAGCCATTTAAAAATAACACATTAACATTGTAAAATAACTGGTGTTTAGGGTGCTTACTTGAGAAGTGACATATTTGAAGATGCAGCAATACTCTGTCAGCGAGTGAACAAGCAAGTGGGAGATATCTTTAGTAATCCAGAAGCAGTACTGGCTAAGCTTATTCAGAACGTGTTTGAAATCAAACTACAGGTAACTTTAAACCCTAATGAATTAGTAGTTTTAGGGCTGTGTGTGTGTGTGTATATATATATWTTTTCATGCATGAGGAGTATAGGCACCCACAGAAACCAGAGGCGTTAGATCCCCTGGGAGCTGAGTTAGCCACCTGATGTGGGTGCCGGAACTGACCTTGGGACCCACCACTGAACCGGCTCTGCAGCCCCTCTACAAGATTTTTTTTAATTAATTTTTTAAGTTAGCACATCAAGAAACAGGTTGCATAATGGCCCCTTTGTGCCACATGTATTCTTATCACCATCTCAGTTTCACCCTCCCCTCCCTAAGGTCTCTTCCCCTCTGTCTTGTTGCTAATGTTATGACTTCTCCACGGTGTGCTCATGTGATCTTAACTCCAGGCTTTACAGACAGGAGAGATTGTGCTGCTTGTGCTCTGGCATTTGGTTTACTCATTTAACATAATGACCCTGAGAAATTATACAATTTAATACTTGCTTAACCAGATGTTTTCTCTTTTAGAGTTTTGTGAAGGATCAGTTAGAAGAATGTAGGAAATCGGATGCTGAGCAGTATCTTAAAAGTCTCTATGATCTGTATACAAGGTATATTGTTATCTTATTACTTTTCTGGAGACAGAATCTCACTGTACCTAGCTAGCCTGAAACACACTGTGTAGATCAGGCTGACTTCCTGAGGCCTCGTCTTCATGATTGCTAGGCTTGCACTGCATGGGCGACCATGCTTTCTTAAGCACATTTCAGATCTTTTTCTCTCTCTTTTTTTTTTTTTTAAATTAAAATAGAAAATGGGATATATTTAAGTACTTTGTCAGATAGCAGTATCCCTTTTATTATTAAATGCTTCCTTGAATAGACTGTAGTTGCACTCAAGCAGAGTTCTTATTGAACTGACAAAAGACCTTGCTTAAACTGACTTAAGAATTTTGTTGCTGATTCGTGAGCTAGTTTTTGTAAGGGTTGTGGTGTTTACTTTAAGAATTAGGACAGTTACATTTATCTGCAGCCGCTTTGTTTTGGGAGAAAGTTCATCTTAATAACAGCATCAACACTGTCTTCAGCAGTGTGAAGTAAAAGCTTAGAGGTTCATCCACACCGACAAAGACAGAAGTGATGAACAGACAGTACAACTGATCTTGCCATTTGGTACCTTGTAAATGAAGGCTTTAGAGCGTCATTAGGCTGCTCTCCAGTCTTGCTGCCATTTCTCCATTGCTTCACAGTCTTTTTTTTTTTTTTAGGTCATCTCTACCATTTAACGACAATTTTATAGACTAATGTTATTTGTAATTTTCTATTCTGTTTTATATATAACTTTGTAAACTGTTCTCTGTATCCTAAGTAGTCTCCCAACATTTAAGAAATGATGGTTTGATATAAACCATTAAAGTCTCTTTATAAAATATATACGATCTTTAACATTATTGTTGTGTCTAAAATATATATTCATCTTTTTCTCTCTCTTTTCCATGAAAAGAACCACCGGTCTTTCCAGCAAATTGATGGAATTTAACTTAGGTACTGATAAACAGACTTTCTTGTCTAAGCTTATCAAATCCATTTTCATTTCCTATTTGGAGAACTATATTGAAGTGGAGATTGGATATTTGAAAAGCAGAAGTGCTATGATCCTACAGCGCTATTATGATTCAAAAAACCACCAAAAGAGATCCATTGGCACAGGAGGGTAGGTCTCTAAAAATTAAATACAGTTGAAAATGTTAACATTCAGTTTGGGCAAACTTAGTACATATTAGCTGTCATTAAGATTTCCTGTGAACAGCTCTTCATAATATATGTGCTATTGACCAAACCCTCCCTCAGATCACATGCTGAAATGACCTAAAAAACATGATTAAAATGTAAATCAAATACTTCTCAATCAAAATAATATAAAGATAATATTTGTAATATAAAGAATTCTGTAGTTTCAGTTCCTTCACAGAGTAAATTCTGATTTATTAAGATTTACATCATTTGTATTGAAACTGAAAAAAAAGAGCACCTAGTTTACATTTTAGGCAGCTGTTTTTTGTCACATACACAAAATTATTAAATGTATGCTTTAAAGTCTCAGATAATTTGCTTATGAGAAGAAAAGAGTTTGCTGTAAAGTTGGTGACATTTAGTTGTTCAGATTGTCTCCCGATTGGGACCCAGTAGGTCCTAGGAGGAGGACTGGCCCTTATAGTGCCTTGTGGACAGTAGAATCGACACTTGCACACCCAGGCCTTTCTTGTTATGATTAGAGGGTAGAATAATAAATAAAGGTAGGATCTTAATGGCTTTGAAAAACCTTGAGCTGCTGACGTGGCTCAGTTGGTAAAACTACTTTCTGTATGAGGCTTGATAATCCAAGTTCCATTCCCAGAATCCATGGTAGGAGAATTGACTCCAAAAAGCTGCCCTCTGACCCTTGTGTACCTGCATGCATGCATACATACATACATATCTAATAAATTTTAAAAAGTTCTTGAGCTTATGCTAAATCAAAATCTTTTTATTTCAAAATGCTAAAACCTGAAGAATAATCATAAGACTTAAAAAAGGAGTTCATAACCTGAGCTATATGTTCTAGTAGCAAAAATAGTTTAACCAGGAGATATCTACATAGTAACTCTTAGTCACTAAGAAAAGCTCAGGTATACTTAATAAATCTAGTTTAATACAGTGACGGCATGAACAATGTATTTAAATAGTTGTGTTTTTAAAAAGCACTAACATTTTTAAGTTTTTATGCAAGACTACTTTTAGTAGTCTTGTAGTTATTTGTGATGTAGAATAGTTTCTTGAGCTGAAATTCTGAAGCTGCAAAATGACTTTAAAGACCATAGCTTTTGAGGCTAGAGACCTAGTTCAGTCAGTAAGAGTACTGTTCAGTCATAAGAACCTGAGTTCAAATCCTTAGCACCTGTATGAAAAGCCAGGTGTGGCTATCTCCATGCCTGTAAAGTGAGCACAGGGAGGAGGGAACAGGAAGAAGGATCCGTAGGGTTTACTGACTGCCAGCTTTGCTCCAGACACAGTGAGAGACCCTGACTTAGGGGACTATAGTGAAGAATGACCAAGCAAGGTCCTGACATCATCTGGCTTTTTGAGAGCAAACAGGCGTGGGCACCCAGACACACTTGTGCACATATTCACCAAAGATGAGAACTCCAAATTTACCCTTTTTGATGAAAGTCATTTAAAAGCTAATACTTGTAATTAGAAATTCAGTCTCTTGGTTATTGGTTCATTTGGGGTTTTGTTTTTTTCTTTTTTGTTGATGTGTGCTAAGGTTGAGAGTATTTGCAGTTAAAATCTAAATATAGTAACCTTTTTTTTTCATTTGTTTTTATGGTGTACTAGTATTCAAGATTTGAAAGAAAGGATTAGACAACGTACCAACTTACCACTGGGGCCAAGTATTGATACACATGGGGAAACTTTCCTATCTCAAGAAGTGGTAGTTAATCTTTTACAAGAAACCAAACAAGCCTTTGAAAGATGTCATAGGGTAAGAATAATTAATTTTTAAGATATAGTTATATAATTCAAGTTTTACCTCATTTATGGAAAAAATGTACTTTCTGATTAGGACCAACTAATTTTTAATATTAATTTTTAATTAATATGGTTTATACAAATTGCATATATTTATAGGTACCATATGAAGTTTTGGTAAAATTAAATATTGAGTAATATTCTAATCAGGATGAGCATGTGTATTCTCAAACATTCATCGTTTCCTTGTGGTAGAAACATTTAAAGTCTATTCTAACATTTAAAAGGACTTACAGTATTTAAAATATATAGAACATTGTTAATCTACTGGTTCAGTAAAACACCAAAGTCATTTCTCTTCCCTAATTAGCAGTACTGTTCAGCAGCCTTTCCTCATTCTCTCTACCTCTTCCCACTCCCTCCTTAGCTCCTACTGACCATATTCTACTGACCATGAAATTCCCTTTAGATTCAGCATATGAGCAAGATCATGCAGTATTTGTTGTTCTGAGACTGGCTTATCTCACTTAACATGTCTTCCAGTTCCTTCCCCATTGTGCAAGCAACAGGATTTTAATGGCTCTTCATGGCTGAAAACTGTCCCTTTGTGTGTGTATATATTATATTTTCTTTATCCACTATTTAATGGATATGTATTGATTTGTCTTTTGGCTGTTGTGAATATTGTTGCAATAAAATTGGAATGCAGAGTCCTCTCTAAAGAATTAGATTTCTTTTCCTTTTTTGTATACCAAATAGCGGGACTATTGGGTCTCCCTTTTAAACTTTTTTTTTTTAAGATTTATTTATTTATGTTATTTATATGAGTACATTGTAGCTGTCTTCAGACACACCAGTAAAGGGCATCGGACCCCATTACAGATGGCTGTGAGCCACCATGTGGTTGCTCAAGACATCTGGAAGAGCAGTCAGTGCTCTTAACCACTGAGCCATCTTGCCAGCTCCCCTTTTTAACTTTTTGAGGAGCCTTTATACCATTTTTCATAACAGCTGTTTACATTCCCACTAACAGTGTAGAAATGTTCTTTTTTCCATATCCTCACCAGCATGTTACCTTTTGTCTTTTTGCCTTCCTGACTGAAGTAAAAAGATCATTTTTTTCAGTGTGTTAGTGCTTTATATGTTCTCCATATGAACCTATGATCATTAGATTGTATAATTGCACATATGTTCTCCTTATTCTGTAAGTTTTCTTTCATTCTTTGCTGTTTCCTGTACTGTGTAGAAGCTTTATAGTTGAGTGTAATCTTGTCTGTTTTTACTTTTGTTTCCTTTGCCTTGGGGGGTCTCATTCAAGAAGCTTTTATCCATTCCAGTGTTAGGAAGTATTTTCACTATCTTTTTGTATTTTCATAATTTTAGGGATTACATTTAAGGCTTTAATCTAATTTGAGTTAATTTGTGTCTACAATTAGAGATAGTAGGTACTTGCATACTATCCCATACCAACTGAACACAGTCTTTCTCTAATTTGTCTTAATGTTTTTGTCAGATCAAAAAGAAACTTCCTGTGGCCAAACCTGGGGCAACACTATTCTATGTATATAATGTAACTGTTTAGGGGGTAGTTTAATAATGTGTCCATTTCGCCACATGGAAGCAGTAGGTTCACCACTAGGGTCGTATGTTACCTTGGCCATGGGCCTTTGACCAAGTTCACAGTACCAGGCCTGAACTCACTCATGTGGAACAAGCTTCAGATCTCATTAAAACCTAGTTGGTTGCTTCTATAACAGTCATACCATTGTTCTACCAGCTTATTACTCATTCCTGATCAGTTTAGGTTTTCTGTTCCTTTATGATAAGGTAAGAGTCCTGGAATTTACTCAATTCTTCTAGAGTTTCAAAGTCGTTGACATACCGTTATTCATGATAATCAGTAATCCTTTGCATTTTTATAGTTTCCATTATAATGCATACTTTTTCATCTTTGATTTACTTATGTAGAAATTTTTCTTTTTCCTTTTTCTGAAAGGGTCTTACTCTGTAGCCCTGGTTGGCTTGGAATTCACTATGTCACTATGTTGACCAAGCTGGCCCAGAATTCACAAAGACCCTCTGCTTCCTGAGTGTTGGGATTAACACTATTGATGACCATACCTAGCTCTTAGTCTATTTGTTTTAATTGTTCTTCTATTTATTTTGAGATAATAGTGTAATTTCATTATTCTCTATCTCCTCTCCTCACCCTTCTTTACTCTTTTAAGTTTATAGCCTCTTTTTTTATTATTGTTATAGTCTTAAACTCATGAATATAACCTTCTCAGTCTGTGTAATGTTACTTGTATGTATGTTTTCATAACAAAATGGACCTGCCATTTCCTAGGGAAAGCTGTTTCTCCTGTCCTCAGCATTCCTTAGTTGCCCATAGTCCTTTGTGTAGTGCTGAAGCCTCCAGCTCTCCCCCAAACCCATGTTAGCATATCTGTTGTTATTCTTGTTCAGCTCATGTGTTGTGGATGGACTTTATGAATGTAACTTCTGACATTTTTAGGAGACATACTCTCATAGCAAACTTGAAATCTAAAAATCAAAAGTAGTAATAACTAAACGTGAAATGGTGCATTTTTAAAAGTCCATATTCCTCTGGCTCTTATAATCTTTTTCCCCTCTTCATAACCATACCTGAACATAAGGTGCAGTAATTATGTTGTAGCTGTATTTGCTGAGACTTAGTCTGCTTTTAAAAACATAGTTATTTGTCACTGTAAGCTTCTTGCCGGTACTGCTTCATCCACAAGATACTGGTTATTTCCATTATCATGTATATCAAGAAAGTTCCTTCTTTATTGATTTATTGCTGATTTAGTTATTTAATTTCCATATATTTGTATAATTTCCAAAGATTTTTTTTGTTACTAATTTATTTTATTTAGGAAAATACTCAACTTTTAAGAATTTATTCACATTTGTTTTATGTCTTCTATCATCTACAATGAAAAATGTTCTATGTGCTATTGAGGATATATATGCAATAGCTTTTGATTGGCATGGTTAGTAACTGCCTGGTTAAGTAAATTTGGTCTAGGGTACAGTTTGATTATAAGTCTTTATTGGTTAATCTGTCTTTTGGTGGTTAACTATCCATTCTTAAAAGTGAAATATTAAAGTCCCCCCAAGGGACTTCATTGTATTGGAACATATCTTTCTCTTTAAGCTTGTTAATATTTGCATATTTGATATAATATTGGGTAATTTCAGTTGTTCCTTTTGTTGAATTAGTTCTATCATTATATAATGACTTATCCTTGTCACTTTTTAGCTTTTATTTGATTTAAATGATTCCCGCTTTTCATTTGGATTTCATCTCTGTAATATCCTTTCCTTTTTTTCTATAATATACAAATGTCTTTAAAGGTGAAATGGGTTTTTTGTTTATATAAATAGTAAATAGTTGAGTCCTTTTTAGAGTCCACTCAGCCTCTCAGAATTTAGTCCATTTACATTTAGTATAATAATTGATTGATAAGATTTTACTACTGCCATTTTTTTGCTTTTTTGTTGTCTTTGTCTTGTTTTGTTTGCTTTTTTATAGTTTCTTTGTCCCTTTTACAGTTTTCAAATGATTTTTATCTACTATTATGTATTGATGCTTTTTTTGACATATCTATTAATTGGTCGGTTTATAGTTATGATGTTACTTAAACATCTTTCAATTATAACAAGCCATTTTAAACCAATAGCAATTTAACTATTGATTTTAAAGATAGAAAAAAAAAAGATAAAAAAACCTTTCTACTCCATTCCATTTCTCTATACATTTTCAGTTTTTTTAATGTCCCACTTTACTTTTAGTGTAGTTATTACTCTTCTATTTTAGATTTTATGAAAGTGTTACACATTTTTTATGAACTATGTTTATAGTATTAAAGCTTTCTGGCATTTATTTGTAGCGTCAACTCTTCTTAGGGAGTTTATTACCTTTAGATGTTTTCATCTTGTTAACATCTCATTGTTCTAGTTTGGAGAACTCCCTTTAAACATCTATTTTGGGTTTTTTTTTTTTTTTTCGTTTGTAAGAGAAATGTAGTGATAAATATTCTCAGTGTTTGTCTGAAAATGTCTTACCTCTCCATTTCTAAAAGCTAGTTTTGCTGAGTACAGTATTCCTGGTTGGTGGGGTTTTGGTTGTTGGGTTGCTTTTTGTTTTTCCCTTTAATGTGTGGGTATCAAGTTTCTGCCACTCTGCAATTGAATAACTTAATATAGTTTTCAAAATAAAAGACTCAGATACATACTACTGGAAGGGAACAGAAAAAGCCATATTTTGCTTCTAAAGACAGATGCATACTCTCAATCTTGTTACCTGCTATTTTTTCCTTTCCTTTCTTTTTTTTTTTTAAGAATCTTTTCTTTAACCTTTGAAATTTGGTTATGACTTTTTGTTGTATAAAATCTCTACTCTTCTAACTTTCCTATCCTTGAATCCCCATAGCCCAAATATTAGCTCTTTTAATGCTTTCCTATACTTCTGTATCTTTAGATATTCTGACTCCTTTTTTCTTTTTCCTTTTTTCTTTTTATTTTATTTTCTATATTCTTTGTTTACATTCCAAATTATTTCCCCTTTCCTGGTTCCCCCCTCCCCATAAGTCCCATTCCCCAATCAACCCCCTCCCACTTCTCTGTCCTGGTAATCCCCTACATTGCTGCATCAAGCCTTTCCAGGACCAGGCCCCTCTCCTTCTTTCTTCTTGGGAATTATTTGATATGTTAATTGTGTCTTGGGTATTCAGAGTTTCTGGGCTAATGTCCACTTGTCAGTGACTGCATTCCATGTGTGTTCTTTTGTGATTGTGTTACCTCACTTAGGATGATATTTTCCAGTTCCAACCATTTGCCTAAAAATTTCATGAATTCATTGTTTTTAATTACTGAGTAGTATTCCATTGTGTAA
>BDUI01000300.1:85128-95790 GCA_002335545.1 Apodemus speciosus
TCTTTCCAAGACTTTTAGCATGAAAGGATGCTGAATTTTGTCAAATGCCTTTTCAGCATCTAATGGAATAACCATGTGGTTTTTTACTTTTGAGTTTGTTTATGTAGTGGATTGCATTGATGGATTTCCGTATATTGAACCATCCCTGCCTCCCTGGGATGAAGTCTACTTGATCATGGTGAATGATCGTTTTGATGTGTTCTTGGATTCTGTTGGGAGAAGCCTGGCGGGCTATGTCCCAAGTGATGTTAAACTTTCTCTGTGTACTGGGTGTTGCCTGGCCTGTCTGTCTGGGAGCGAAGATGGCGGCAGGGAGCCCCTCAAAGTGCCGATTACTTTGCAGGGCAAACAACCCAGGCCAGGGCCGTCACATAGATGATCCGCAGAGCTGCCCAGGTCTTGGGCACAGGCAGAAGCCTGGCGGGCTGTGTCCCAAGTGATGTTAAACTCAGGTTATCTCTATGTACCTGGTGTTGCCTGCCTGTCTGTCTGGGAGCGAAGATAGTGGCAGGGAGCCCCTCCCTGACTCCTTTTTTCTTTTCCCCATCTATCTGTTTTGGGGGGAGGGGTAGGTTATTCAGCTTCTTTCTGCTATTTATATTTCGATTACTTTTTCATTCTACTTACTATTCTTTTAACTTTGGGTTTTCTTTTTGTTTTTTTTTTTAATTATTGCAACTTTCTTTTGCAAATTGCAAAATTATGTGTATATATTTTCTTGAGCTTTCTAGAATTTCTTTAAAATATCTACTTGGAGCTTTCTGTCTTGAAAGATCTCATACTTTGGGTGGTTCTGGTGCCATACTTTTGTTCATTATGGGATCCCTGAAAACTCTGGATGCTTGTTGACTTACAACAGTATCTGCATGTTGAAAGGTTAGGTGTTTATTATCATCATAGTTATTTGCCCTTGTGTGCGTATGTATGTATGTATGTATGTATGTATGTATGTATGTGTATATATATATATATATATATATATATTCATTCATTCTTAGAGAATAATCTGTTGGCTGTCATCACTGTCCCTGTTTTAGCACTAGATGGCACCCTAAATAGAGGTTTTGACCAACTCTGTTCCCTAGCTGTCATTTCAACAGTAGAGAGTGCCTGAAAGCTTAGGGCTGTTACAAATCACCCTTTAAAGCTGACATTGGCAGGAGAGTAGGGAAGACCTAGACATTAGGAGCTCCTTAGAATGGTGGGTCATGCTGTTGTTGCATCTTTCCCCTGAGCCAGGGTGGGCCCATTACTGATCCAAAAGCTGTTTCTACATTTAATTGGTCTGTGTTCAGCACTGCAGGGTTCTTTCCTAGCACTCCACAGCCTTGCTCTGGGAGGCCTGGGCCATACCTCCAAAGTAATAACTTGCATTCATCACTTTCTTCTTTCTTCTCCAAATGAGGTTATCTGTCTTTGCTGTCACAGAAATCATGATCCTTGGACTTACTTAGAGTTCATAGTCTTATCAAAATGAGTATAGCACAGGGATAAGACAAAGGCTTACACTGTTGTAGTCTTCCCGGTGCTGTGGTCTGTTTGTAGCCTCTGACCTCTGAAGATCTGGAGGTACATATATATGTCTGACCCACTCAGACTGTCCTTTCCACCTTGTATGCACAGGTATAAAGGCTGTGGGCACTGGGCTCAAGAGATAGCCTGTTGGGTTGTGTCTCATGTTAACTTTTACCATGTTAGGCCTGACATTCAGTTCCACGGAAAACTTGTATGCTTGGTTTCCTGTCCTTCCTTTAGCAGATAAAATCTTTGTACACATTGTGTTCTTCAGATCTGTATGTAGTAGCATGAAAAAAACTCTTGGTTGCCATTACTGATCCTAAGCTGACCAGTACCTGAGACTTGTGGCTGAAGGACTGATATGCATTGTCTTAGAAGTTTATTCAAGGGCCAAGCTGCAGTTGACAGTGGTGTGGGCTTGAGCTCAAATCTGTCTTGTTGCAGGTTTCTGCTTAGTCAGTCCAGAGGCTCCATCTATAGATATTGGCTTTGGGCAGTAGCAGTGAGGCTTTGCTTGGAACCGTATTTTATAGCATGTTTTGCTAACTAATCTAACCACTTGAAATGTTATATATTAACTCATTTAATCATTATAAAGACCAGTAATGATTCTTACAGTTTTACGGTGCAGCATCATAGCTCTTACATACTGGAATCAAGTATTTAATTTTTCTATAAGCTGAAGGAAATATAGTATTTTATTTATATGCATATATTATGTAGGTATTTTGAATGCCAATAAATTAATATAAATGTTAGTAGAACATTTCAAAGAATATACACTGCCTCTGCATTAGTTCCATCAGTTGCTGGGTGAAGCCTCTCTACTGACATTCATGCTAGACTCCTGTCTGCAAGTATAGCAGAATATCCTTAATAGTGGTAGGAGTGGGCTCCCTCTGATGCCATGGCTCTCATTTTTTATGTCATGCAAATCTAACAGCTTATTGGTTTCTAGGAGTGAAAGTCTGGGTTTGATTGGAATGGTAGTGAATCTATTTAGGAAGAACTGATACGTATTTTTTATTATAAAATAAAAGACTTTCATTTTGTTCTTGTGTCCTATTGCTCTGGCTAGGCTTTCAGTACAGTGTGAAATGGAAGTACAGAGAGCAAACACTCGGCAGTACACCGTTCCTTCAGGGCGCAGCATGTAGTCCTCGATCACTAAGTATGATGCTGACTATAGGTTTTTGTTTTTTTAATAATGTCTTTTAGTTTGAGCAAGTCTTTTACACTAGTTTATTAAAGTGTAGTATTAAGTTTAGATATTATTTGATTCTAGTACTTGGAAAGTGATACACATGATACAAAGTTTGATTGAAGCCAGCCTTGGCCACAGGAGTTGCCGTATCACACAATAAGCAAAGCAGCAAAATAAAACAAAGGATTTGGTGTTAGAATTTGTTATATGCTTTCTTTTGGGAGAATCATATTAACTGATATTTCTGATGTTAGGGTTGCTAAATTTAGAAAACAAAACAAAACTTTTTAAAAACTGCATTTATTTATAGTTAATGGGCACACATTTTGGAGGTCAGAGGAAAACTTAAGGAAGTTGGTTCTCTCTATCTTCAAAGTAGGTCCCAGGAGCTAAATTCATTTTATCAGACTTGGCAGCAAGCTTGTTCAGCTCTGAGCAATCTTGCTGGCCCATGTGTGCTAAATTTTGTTACAAGATTTTGCACCAGTGTTAATGAAGGCTGCTCTCCTTTGATGTCTTTGTCATGTTTTAATAATGAAGATAATAATGAAGATATCACCCATAGAAGGATAAGCAGAATACTCCTGTTTCCCCTTTCAGTT
Organism: Apodemus speciosus; assembly: GCA_002335545.1. Taxonomy (NCBI): domain Eukaryota; kingdom Metazoa; phylum Chordata; class Mammalia; order Rodentia; family Muridae; genus Apodemus; species Apodemus speciosus. The sequence continues at coordinate 88,453 of BDUI01000300.1, forward strand.
GTTTGTGAGTGTAGATGATGGCCCTTCTGTCTTAAATGTTTGCTGTAACTCACCAGGCAGGGAAGTTATTTGAGCCTGTGCTTTTCTTTGTAAGGATCTTAAACTAAAAATTCAGCTTATTATTATATACAGAAATGTTCAGGTAATCTAATTGTAAGTGAGTTTGGCAGTTTGTATCTTCATTTGTCTGTCTGTTTTTCAGACAGGATCTCACTATGTAGATGAGGCCAACCTCAACTTCCAGAGATGTATTCACCCCCCTCTGCCTCCTAAGTGCTGGTATTGAAGGTGTACACCACTCTGACCACCTAGTTTTTATCTTTTAAAGACTTTTTATAAAAGTTGTATTTATTGGAATAAAGTTATGACACTTTCTTGCTGTCTTAGCAGTTTTTGTGGAAGCTATAGTAATAATTAGCTATTTTATTCAAAATACCAGTAATTTGTTTCACAGATTTTTTTCTGAAATCTTGATAAAGATATATTGATTATTTTAAAAGATTTATTTATTTTATATATGTGTACACTTATTATATGTGAGTACAGTCTCGCTGTCTACAGACACACAAGAACAGAGCCTTGGACCCCATTACAGATGGTTGTGAGCCACCATGTGGTTGCTGGGAATTGAAATCAGGACCTCTAGAAGAGCAGTCAGTGTTCTTAACCTCTGAGCCATCTCTCCAGCCCCCAAGGTGTATTGGTTTTTCCGATTTTCCCCAAGAACCACTTTTTTGTTTCATTAGTCCCCCACCCCTTGGGTGTCTCTGAGTTTTGTTCTTTTATTGTTTCCTTCCTTCGACTCGCTTAGGTGTTATTTGCCCTTTTCCTGGTTGTTTTTATCTTGGTTTGGTTTTTAGGTAAAAGCTGATCTTTTCCATTGTGCAACTACAATTCTCTCTTAAGTACTGTGTGAGTTGAAAACTGAGTTTTTTAGTATGTTTTAATTCATTTCAAAATACTGTTTAATTTCTCTTTGATTTTTTTTCTGGCCCTAATATGATAAAGAAATTGTGTTATTTGGTTGCCAAACATTTAGAGACTTACTAGATGCCTTTCTGTTAATGATTTTGGTTTTTATTCCATTGTAGTCAGAGGAAAAATTTTACATTATAATGCTAATCCCTTTTGAATTTATTGAGATGATTTATAAGATACAGCCTGATTAAGGTTTTCTGAATACATGAGAGAATGTGTATATTCACATTGCTGGCTGAACTATTCTGTAAATGTCAGATCTTATTCTTTGATGTTCTTTTTTTTTTTTTTTATCCGTTTTCTGTTTATCTCTTCTATATATTATGCAAGGATTTGGGGATATAAGCAGGAGAAAGGTGAAAACTTAGGCTTGGCTTTTATGATTTATGATGAAGGTAATGGTACCTGTTGAACATCAGAAACAAAAGGAAAGGAGTAGAGAGATTGGTAAGAGTTAAAGGTTAGAGTAGTAGTTAAGCAGTCCTTACAAGTGGGGTTGTGTGATCACTGGGCTTTTAAAATGGTAATGAAATTCTTTACAAACTTAGTTTAAACATCAAGCTTATATTGTTAAATTAAGATTGAGTGTCCTTAATTTGAAATTTCAGAATCTTCATGCTCCAAAATAAAAGATTCCTGACCACTAATATGGTGGCACATTGGAAAGTTCTACTCATGACCTTAAAGTTTAGTAAAAATTACTGTATTAAGTTGTCCTAATAAATTTTATTATTAAACTTGGCCTTAGTATATATTTGTAAATATTTCAAAATCCAAGAAGTCCAGCAGTATTACCCTGAAAGTTGGGGTAATACTGTAAGTAGTTTTGGCAGAGGCAGAAAGTAATTCATAAATTATATAGAAAGCAGTTGATAGAACTTGAGAATCATGGACTTCTTAAGAAGAATTCATTTTTCTCAGCATAACTGCTAACATTTCTTTAAATAGTCTAGTAGTAGCAACAACAAAGTAAACAGCATGAGCTCAGTGTAAATTATGTGTGCAATCTCCTATTGTATTCCAGCCTTAAGACTAAGGAGAAATGTCACTAATGTCAGATCATCCTATATGACAATATTATGACTTGGTAAAATTTAGTAACATTCTAAAGACTTACTCCACCAGTACATGATGAGTTAAATTTGATCTTGTTTATTTTTATTACTATATATATTAATTGATTTCATAGCCTAATTCCACAGGTATGTTTTTTTGTTGTTTGTTTATAGAGTTTTATTAGAACAGCCCTCTCTAAGTTAGAGGCTCTTTGACTGAGATCCTGGCAATTCAAAATGCGTCCCACTTTGTTATCAAAGTGTACATATATGGGTGTGTCTGTTTCTTGAAGGTATAATTGGGTTTTACTCAAAGATTACAATCTAGATTTGAAAAAAACCACTGCTCTGGGTCAGGAGAGTTACAAACAATCTAGAGGATTGATTATAATTGTGTGGACAATGAAATAGGAACAGTGACATTTTGTTACCCGAAATAGTGTTCTATACAAAAAGATGGCTTTATTAAAAGTAGGGTTTTTTAAAATATAGACTTGAAGAGTAATTCTGATTTTGTTTATTTTTAAAGCTTTCTGATCCTTCTGATTTACCAAGGAATGCCTTTAGAATTTTTACCATTCTTGTGGAATTTTTATGTATTGAGCATATTGATTATGCTTTAGAAACGGGCCTTGCTGGTAAGTATACTTCTATTAAACATTTTGTTAAACTCTTTTAGTTCTGCTTGATTGAACAATATTCGTAATGCTGTATTATCTGTGACTTCTATGTGATGAGCTCAGTTCAACATAATGTATTTTGAGCTTCTCTAATAATAGGGTGTGCAGAGTGCTAGAAATTAAGCAGACTAATTTTTACATATTGTTTACATCCAATAAAGAAAGGCCATAGATTTTGTAACTCAGCACAATATATTGGCAGAATTTATAATAATGGTTTATGCCTTAAAATGTCAAGGAGCATAAATAGAGGTAAGAATAATTCTGCTTAGGAATTGAGTAATGAAGTTTAGAGAGAAAAATATTCAAAATTAAATCTGAAAAAGAATACATTTATATTAAAGTTTTCAGCTTCGTTCTTTTGGGTTTACTCCTTTGTATCTATAGTATAATAACAATATATTTCCTGACTTCCAATCTCCTTAACCTAGTTGATAACTTGACCCTGTAACCTGTTAAGTGGGGATCTCAGATTTAACATTTTAACAATAAAATCCTTTAGCCAGGCATGGTGGTTCACGCCTGTAATCCCAGCATGCAGGATGCCCAGGCGGGGTTCACTATGAGTTTGAGGCCAGCCTAGACTATATAGTGATTTTTGAGTAACCTAAAATAATAAAACAAAGGAACTATCTCCTCCAGCAGTGTTCTTCTCTTAGGTTTTTTAGGAAGTTGTTAGTTACTGATCCCAGAAACTGCTTTAACCTTCCTGTTTTCACTACTAATAGCCAGTTCATTAGCAAACACTGTAGATATACATCCAAATATAGTTTATCTACGTTGTTTCATCTCTACGGAAACAGTCCCACTTTGAACATTGTCATCTTCTAACTGGTTTCTGTGTTCATTCTTGCCTTCCCAAGTTTCTGTGCAATAGCCAGCTTAATTGTTCTTTTCCTTTTTTTTTTTTTTTTTTAAGATTTATTTATTTTATGCATGAGTATACTATAGCTGTCTTCAGCAGACACACCAGAAGAGGGCATCAGATTCCATTACAGGTGGTTGTGAGCCACCATGTGGTTGCTGAGAATTGAACTCAGGACCTCTGGAAGAGCAGCCAGTGCTCTTGACCGCTGAGCCATCTCTCCAGCTCTAATTGTTATTTTCTTATTGAAGACTCCATAGTGATTATTACTCTTGGAGGGAATGAAAACAAACTGCTTAAACACCGTGACCCATAGCGCGCCTCCACAGGCTTCTCACCATGTGTGGTTCCTGCATTGTTCAGTCACCCTGGCCACTTGGCATTTGTCCATCACATAAAACTCCCCTCAGCTCGTTACGTTTGTCTTTTCAACCTGGCCTCAACTAAGATGTCCCCTTTTCAGAAACACTGTGGTGATCATCTTAGATGCAGTAGTGCTTCTGTTGTGGCACAGTTCTCCATTGTCCCAGAATTGAATTTGATTTATTAACATCTGTCTCTTCTCAGTACTTACTCATTTAGCACATACTTGTTACATTCCTAATTATGGGGTTCATGTTCTTGTAAAAATGATAGACAAATGATTAGGAAGTATAGTAAAGGAAAACAAAACTAGATAAAGGATAAAGAATACTAACGAGAGGCAGAGTAAAGGCTTTATAGGCAGAATTTTTTTCTTTTTCTTTATTTATCATTTGTGTATGTTCACGCATGTAGAGGTCAGAGGACAACTTGCAGGAGTTGGTTCTCTTTTTCCACCATGTTTGTTCCAGGGATCGAACTCAGGTGGTCAGGCTTGGCAGCAGGCACCTTTACCCACTGAGCCATCTCACCAGCCCCCCAAAAGCTTTTTATGAAAGGGTAGTCAGAGAAGGCCTCTGAGAAGACACATGAACCAGAAAACTCAATAAAGTGGTGAGTAAACTGAATATTTGGAGTAAGAATAATCTAAGTAGAGACAACAGCATGTAAGTCCTTAAGGATAGGAATCTCAGTTGTTTACCCCTCCTACCTTCCAGCAGTATACTCTAGCATGTAGAAGCATATACAGTTCAGGAAGTCTCTGTTGGCTGTGTTAAACACTAGCCTGGAAACCTTTAAGAATGAGCCAAATTTAGCTATAGATCAGTCACTGACCCTATTACCTTCATAAGCAAAAGTGTCTATTAGTGAATTTTAACTTAGAGTAGACTGTTGACATCAAGTATTTAAACTGTGCCGATAGAAAATCACTTAGTGTAGTCATTTGTATTGGAATGATTTAAATATTTTAAAATGTGATTATAGAATGAGATAATAAGAATAAGGGCTAGTAAAATGGTTCAGCAGTAAAAGGCATTTGCTGCCAAGCCTGACAACCTGAGTTCAGTACCCAGATCCCATGGTGAAAGGAGATAACTGACTCCTGAATGTTGTCCTCTAACACATATACACAAATAAAATTACTTTGTTCATTAGATAGAGCAAGATAAAAAGGAGTAAGGTATGAAGAATTTATTGTTCATTTAGAATGGAAACTTTCCTATTGATTTCAATATCAGTATTCTGAATTTGAAATGTTTAGGAAACTTTCATTTGGACTGGGAATATTTCTCATATTCATGAGCATGTTCAGTACAGTTAGTGTTCATGGTCATTGTTGCTAATGACCACATAAAATTCTGCCAGGTAATAAGACATACTGGAGTGGCATTGTAGAGCTTTTACTTTACTGGAATTATTGTCTTTAGGTAAAGTCCCAAGTCAAAGCACACTATCCATATATATTTTTAAATAATTTTCATTAATATATCTTTTTCCTAAGGAGCTTATTCCATACAACTTAGATTGCTTCTAGCCTGTATGTATATACAGGTTTTTATGTATGTTAGTAGATAGTTTTCAATATTTTTTGCATATTATTAGTTAAATATATCCACTAATACTGTCTTAATTTCCATGTTTTATGGTGATTAGTTTTTTCTACATGTGCTTCAGGTTTTTTATTGTATGTTTGTGTTGGCATCTTTAATTTTCCTACCAACGATTATGTCTTTTGTACAAAACATCTTTGTTTTCCATTTGAAAGCTACTCTAGGTAGTAAGAACTCTAGGCAGTAAGGTTATATATTATTAGCTGTGGGTGGTTGTCTTAGTCTTCTTTTAATAGACACTGGCATCTAGAGCTAAAAAGAGAAAGGATCCTTGAGTCCATGTATTTCTCTTTATGAAAGGAGGAAGCGGATCTAAAGAGGGTTTCAGCTCTATCTTTTGGTGTCATAATATGGTTGATAAACACAGAGTATTAGGAGATACTGAGAAAACACATCTGAGGCCATGAGGTTCTGAGTAGTTTGAGGAGAGAGTGGAGAACATGATGAGTACCTTGTGTGGTTGTGGTAGGAGGTTTCGGGACAGAAGGAGAAGGTAGACACCAGGCACTTTGTTAATTAATTTATTTTTCATTTTATCTAAACAAACCATGAAGATGATTAACTTTGGGGTATAAAAATATCTTTGGATGAATTTGTGCTGTTTATAGAATTGTTGTTGATTTATTACATGAGTTACTTTTATTCATGTGGTATATATAAATCTGTTTTTTTCTTTTGCTCAGTTTTTTTTAAAGGTTGTTCTCACTTACCTATGCCTTCCAATTTTAGGAATCCCATCATCAGATTCTAGGAATGCAAATCTCTATTTTTTGGATGTTGTACAACAGGCCAATACTATTTTTCATCTTTTTGACAAACAGTTTAATGATCACCTAATGCCACTAATAAGGTTAGTTGCATTGTCATACTTTCATCGGTATTCAATGACTACTATATTTTTATTATTATTTTTAAATAATACATCTTCATGTAAGCATCAAATAGGACAGGTTTAAAATAAAAGTCTTTTCTTTCTTCCTTGAATTCTTGCTTTTTCTTCTCACTGTGCTATTAATTTTAATATATGAAAAGTTTTAGCTATCATGAACCAAAATCTGAAATCTAATGTAAAAAGCTTAGAGCAGCTCAGCTGTTTGCATCCTTTAGAAGACAGAGCAGATACCAGGCATGGTGGTATATGTAATCTTATATACTCAGGAGGCTGAGGCAGGAGGATCTCAAGTTTTAGGCAATCTCGTCAACATAATGATTTCAAAGTCAGCTTGGGAAACTAAGACCCAATCTCACAGGGTAGTTTTATGTTTGCTTGTTTGTCTCTGTCCTTGCACACCTGTTTAAGGCATTCTTCTGATTTGTTTAATGAAGAGCTGATGGCCTATAGCTGAGGCAGGAGAGGAAAGGTGGGGTTTCAGGCAGAGGCAGGAGCTCTGGGGGAAAATTGAGAGGCAAGAGATTGGCCAGCCAGACACAACAAAATCAGATGTACTGTAACTAAGTGAATGGTAATGGGTCACATTGCACAGGTGGACTAGAATAAATGGTTAATTAATTAAGTTATGCAAGCTAATCAGGAGGTAGTCAGCTAAAGCCTAAGCTTTAATAAATAATAAGTATGTCATTATTCAGGAGCTGCCAAGTATGAGACAGTCTGTAGTTCGTTCGTTCGTTCGTTCCTTCCTTCCTCCCTTCCTCCCTTCCTTCCTCCTTCCCTCCCTCCCTCCCTCCTTCCCTTCCTTCTCTCCCTCCATCCCTTCCTCCCTCCTTCCCTCCCTCCTTTCTTTCTTTCTTTCTTTCTTTCTTTCTTTCTTTCTTTCTTTCTTTCTTTC
>BDUI01000300.1:98375-112756 GCA_002335545.1 Apodemus speciosus
ACTCTGTAGACCAGGCTGGCCTCGAACTCAGAAATCCGCCTGCCTCTGCCTCCCAAGTGCTGGGATTAAAGGCGTGCGCCACCACTGCCCGGCATCTCCCCTACTTCTTATGCTCACTCCCTACCAGCTGGTTGTTTGCCCCGCCTTTTGACCTGTTGTTGGCTTTATTTATTTAGCTCTTGTTTACAAAAAATTCTTAGATTAAAGGTGATTGCTGGGACTGAGCTATACCACAACAGCTTGTATATAGTAAACAGAAAGCTCTTGGGTTAAAGGTGTGTGCTAGGGCTGAGACACACCACAATATAAAACAGATTTTTCCAGTTCAGTCTTAGGGTTCACAGTGTGATCAAATATCCTGTAACATAATTGTGCTTTGAGGTTTTTCTCTTATACTTAGAAATTGAAAAACTGTATTTTTCTTTCCTAAGATGATATACATATCTGTATAATAACTGTAGAAAAACTTTTGCAGGCATGTGTAAAAGTTTGTGTTTATGTAAGAAAACAAGTTGAGAAGATTAAAAATTCCATGGATGGGAAGAATGTGGACACAGTTCTGATGGAACTTGGAGTACGTTTTCATCGGCTTATTTATGAACATCTTCAGCAATATTCCTATAGTTGTATGGGTGGCATGCTTGCAATTTGCGACGTTGCTGAATATAGAAAATGTGCCAAAGACTTCAAGGTACATATAAACAAGTATTAATTAAGTTTGCAAGTAAGATCAGAAACAGAAGCCATACCATTAAAAGTCTATGCTGCAAATGTGTGATTTCACTGGCATCATTAGGAGAAAGCTCTAAGATAGTCTACCTAAAGGCGTGTCATTCCAGTTACATTTCAGTATGAACATTTTTCCCCTTGGGCTTTTTTTTAAGATAAGGTCATGTTTCAGCACATTCTGACCAGATGGTCCTTTTAACATCCATGATGAAAGATGTTTATGTCACACTTTAGGAAAATAATATTTCTTTTTCATGTATGTTTATCTGAAATCAATTTTTCCTAATGTTTAAGTTATTTTTAAAGGTGTTATACTAATGATAGTTAATTCTAGTGTACCAACAAGTTACAAAGTATTGAGAAAATTGAGTAATATGAATCTTTTTAATGATTAAATCTTTTAACTATGTAAACTGGAGTTTTAGCTCTTTAGAAGCTTTAAGAAATTCTAACATATGGAACTTCCCCTGTATTATATTAAGTTCTAATTAACAAGATGTGAGAAGACTTTTGCAAAACGATAGAAAAATAAACTGCTTTGGTTCAGTGCTTTCTTTTCTCCTCTTTCAATTTAGATTCCAATGGTATTACATCTTTTTGATACTCTGCATGCACTTTGCAATCTCCTGGTGGTTGCTCCAGATAATTTAAAGCAAGTCTGCTCAGGAGAACAACTTGCCAATCTGGACAAGAACATACTCCACTCCTTCGTACAACTTCGTGCTGACTATAGATCTGCCCGCCTAGCTCGACACTTCAGCTGAGTTGAATTTACAAAGGAACTGGATTGTGTTTCAGAAGGCCTCGGGTAATGGGAAGCACAGGAGATTCCTTATGACACCGCCAATAACTTATGGGGGAAAATGACTGGAAGAAAACAGCAGCCATACTTACCCAGGAATTTTATTTGAAATTTGGGCACCTCTAGCTGTATTTTGCTTTTTATCTTTTCCCTGTTACTTTGAATTCTATAATTTATAAATTTCAAATTCTATAAGCCTACATGACTGTTATAATCCTGAAAAATGTTGGTATCAGAAAATGAATGAAATTTACCAGTGTTCTGGTTCTTGGTTTTTAACATTCTATTTGGAAATGTTACCTTCCTGTTTTGCATTAAAAATAGGCGAAGTGCAGTAAAACTATATTTCTTATTTATCAGTTTTTCAGTGAAATTTTTAGCACTGGTGATTATTAATCAATCTGTTAGGTTTTCCTAAAGAACTTCTTACATCTTAAGAGGATCACAATTGAGCATCACTTGTGTAGGTGGTGATGTGCTTTTCCTGAGGTGCAGCAACAGTGCTGGCCTAAGGAAAATCTCACGAGCTGAACTTGATGAACCATTTTAAGTAGACACTAGGAACAGATCAGGATGTATCTGCTTTCTGGGTAAAACTTAAAGTTTACTATTTTTTATTTGATAAATAGATTTTAAGCCAATTAATTAGCAAGAAATTAATGAAACTACCTTATTTTATATTTAACTTAAGGTGGAAGACTTTAAAGGACCATGTTTGTTATTTTAATACTCTTAAGGTAGTAAAAAAATTGATGTATAGTGTAAACGGTGTATATGAAAAATAGCACCATGTTTAGCAACAGTGCAGTCAGTCCCTTAAGACTAACCTTGAGTGAGATGGGATGGCTAAATATGCAGGAGTCTTCTATTTTAAGAGGAATTGAGAATTTTAGATAATGAATAGTATATATTCCAAGTTTGGAGGCAAGCTTGCACCAAAGCCTGCTTTTCAGACCTGTAGAGTCTGTCATTCTCCATTCTCATTCTCCAGTCTCAAGGCATTTCTGAAGTTAGTACTCCTTGAAGATTATTAATTGAATTGGCTTAATATGGCAACATAATAAGTCACTCACAAAATTTTAAATATCAAATAAAACTTTAGAAAGGCTCATAAACCTGTCAACTTACTCTGAGAATACAAACTAGCTTATATTCTAAGTTACGTGTAGTTCATAGCCTTCCAGGAACCAGGTAAACTGTCATCTTCAGTTCATTCATAGCATTTTGTTTTTCTTTCAGTGTAGGATTTTGGTCTATTTTGGAGGAACTGTTTTCTGAGAACGTGACTGAATAGTTATCACCATTATCAAACTGCGTAGGTCCAGAGCTAACCACTCTACAGCTTACTGTTGACTGAATTTCACTTTCTGTTTAGCCCAGTGTTATGATGGTAAGCAGGGGCAGTGAGCATGCCAACTTTGTCTTTGTCACTTTTATAGGACATAGTGGCAGTTTTAGAGGCTTTCCAGATAGCTGTCCTCAGAAAAGAGAGAGCCAGAACAGGTTCTCGATACTAGAAAAGTTCTCTGCTTTCACTGTTGCCACTTAGAAAGTACTGGTGTGAACTCAAATTATACCTCTGTTACTTAAAGCCAACAGTTTAAGGCAGTAGTTTTACTGGCCATTTGAACTCTTTGTACAGTGTCAATTTGTAAAAAAAAAAAAGAAAAAGAAAAAGAAAAATACCAAATAAAACATGAGATAACATTTTGAGACTTCCAAATCAGAGAAGCACTTCAAATTATTTTGTTTGGATTAATTTCTAAAATGTAAAGCATTTACTTGTTGCTTAGATATTTTGTTAATTATTATTTTCATGCTTGAGTTCTGTGCAATATTTTCCATTATGTCCATTGACAGGACAAAGAAAATTCAAAGTGAATACCTTATCTAGATGTGTTAACTTTCATGCTCAATAAACAAATTCCCTGCAGTTGTTTTTTTTTTTATTTTTTTTTAATTTCACCCTATTTTTACATTTTAAGGACATCTATAATGAATTCTATAAATGATTTTTACTTTAAAATATTCCTTATTTTTCATAGCTTAGGTTTCCCCCTTTTTTAGTAGAAAAGAACATGACTGTGTAATCAAGATTTAGAAATCTAGCTAGAATAGAGGAGGTATTTCTTTAAAGAAATAAAAATGTTGCATTGTATAAACCAGTATTCATTCTTTGCATTTTACTTTTTAAATATTTACATGTAAAGATATCATAAAATTTAGTTCAAAATACATAACTCAAAAAAGTTGTCAGTAGATAAAATGCTTTTTATGTACATGGGAATTTTCAGTTAGACATAATGGACATAATGGAGCCTAATGACTTCTACCAAAACTTAACTAAGAACCTCTGTAATGTTCCACAGCTCTGTGTGAACTACATGTAATATTCAGCTATCAGTATTTAGTTTAAAAAGTACTCCAAAACCCTGAAAATTGTTTATCTGAACTTGAGTGTCTTAATGTGACTGCTGAATGAACATAGACTCGGAAGATCAGCCTTACATTAAAGTGATGAGAGCACATGGCATGTCTTTATCCGTAGGCTAAGAAGAAAGACTGGCCCCTCCATTACTGCAGATAAGAGTATATAATGAACCCTTATCAAAAATTGTTAGGTAACAGTTGAATGTGTGGGTTTTTAGAATATGACCATGTAACCATTCCAAGACAGTTACTGGCTTCATTTAAGAGTGCCATTGTTGTGAATCCTTAGGGCCTTGTGCTAAAAAGTTAAAAAAAGTGCTGCTAACGTAGGTTAAAGGAGGTTAAATTCAAATTTAGTTTAAAGCAGACAATTCGTGTTATACTTTCTTTGATCTTTCCATTATTCTTTCCTTCTAAATATTTCACTTTCTGAATACTATCTTACAGATACACGGTGAAATAATTACCAGCCAATTACTTTGAATATATTGATTCAAAGTAGAGGATTTACTGATTCCTTGAGATGACTGTGTCTACATTAGTACACATCCAGATGAAAAGATCTTAGCCTCTAAAATGCCACTGCACCTCAGAGTAGTCACATAAAGGCGAAGACATGCTTGAGTTGTTAGTGCAAGAGTAAGGGTCACTCAGATGCATGCCTGGCTGGTGGCCAGAAAATCTTGTATCTCCTGATTAACATGGTTTTTATACAAAACTATCCTGTCATTGCCCACTGATTTTTAAGGAATGTGAAATGTTTTTCAGAAGCCCCCGGACTCTCTTGATTGCTAATGGAGACTTTGGTATACAAAGCACCCTGATTTATCAAATTCATTTAATGACATTCAGTTTCTTTACTACTCTACTTCAGAAGACTTATCTTATAATTTACTCCATATTTTGAGAAAAAGATCAGTGCATATCATGCCAAATAATTTTACATGAAGTAAAAACAGCAATTTAAAACTTTAATGCATAATCAAGGTAATTAATTAGTTTTACATTTATTGGACTTAAGTCTCAGGTACTGTGCTAAGTCCTTCACATATATTTTTGATCCCGGAGTAACTCGATCATTTCAGTGCTACTATTTCCATGTGGCAGGCGAGAAACCGAAGGCACAGAGCAGGCAAGGAGACCTTTAAGGTCTGCAGTTCACACGGGCTCAGACGTAAATCTAGTGTAGTGGGAGGAAATGATGTCTTTTTTTACAATATATGTTGTATTTTTCTTATTTGTAGAACATTACGTATATTTTTTATTTTGATAACCTTGTTAGTTTTACCCAGTTTTCTTTTCTCCCAGTGTTGGGCGTCATTGTGGAATGTAGATATGAGGTTGGAATACAAGACCTATATCAAGCTACTGTTTTAGATTTTTTTTTCATAAATGTGTTCAGTGTGATCATACTTTCTCAGGGGGTGTTTAAAGTTATGTAAGTCGTCATGAACTTTTAATTGAATATTAATATTGTATTTAATGGAAACCTGCTCATTACTGATTTCCCATAGTGAATATATGAGACAATCATGATAATTTCTGCTTAGTAATTTTCACAATAGAAACATAGGTATTTCATATAATTTTTAAATATTTTGATACTGTAATTACATAATCTTCCCCCTTCCCTTTCTTCCCTCTGAACCCTCCCATATGCCCCTTCTTGCTCTTTTTCAAATTCTGGTCACCCCTGAAACCATACATACAAGTAACATTACATAGACTGAATAGATTATAATTATGGATTTAGGAATATGTATATACACACATGCATATGTTCATATAGTTTATTATAACATGGGAGAAAATATCTCCTTTAGAAAGTACAAAGAAATCAGTATTTTTACATTAAAAAATAGAGTACTTTAAATATCATAGGCTTGCTGATTCTGTTAGCTATTTAATACATCAATAGTCTTGAAATGGCTATGTCTAGAATGAAAGTGTGGGGCAAAAAGTAGCTTATTGATATTTTATAATCATTAGAATTTTCATTGGTGAGTAGAGCTGGTAACTCTGGGCTTAACTGAGTTTATAGTTTAAACCAGGCACTGCTTAGTCTACCACTGCTATTTAGTGATACTTGGTGTATCAATAAACTTGATCAGTCTTACGATTAAATATTCATTTGGGGCAAAAAGGACAAGCATTTAAACACAGTTGCTCATTTTCTCAGTGGCTTAGAAGAAGGTTGTCATTTGCCTTACTATACAAAGCCAATTTAAATAGGAATATATTGCATCATCCTCCATAAAGCAAATAACCTCAGAAGAAAGGCATTATTAGGAAGGCCTAGGTTTGTACTGGACAGCAATGAGGCATTACAAATGAATAATTGTTCGCACTAATATTTGAGCAGATGAAATGGATTAGAATATGGTCAACATTATTCTGCTGACATGTATTTTTCTGTTAATTTGTACTGTGCAACATGTGTTAAAGCTGTCAATAATTCCTTTTAGTCAGCATACTAATATTTATATTACTGTGTTTAAGAGGCAGTATCCAACCGGGCCACTTTTAATTTAAAAGTCTGAGACCAGAATTATGTTTACATTTCAAAAAGCACTTGACTTACTTTATAACCAAAAGGTCAGTAAAACAGACTTATCAGTGCCTGCTACTTACTAGGAGGAAATACATATCTTTATATCAGTAAGCCAGGCAAAGACTGGATAGAACCTGTTCTAAAAAACCGATCTGTGGTAGGCTTCCAAACTGTAGGTAAACTTACGAAGTGCGAAACCTTGGTGCCCTGTCATCTTAGGCAGCTGCCCTTCAGGGAGGCCATTCTTTGTGCCTGCCTGCAGTTTTCTGTCTTGGTTCCATGGGAGATCTCAGTTTCGTTGAACTCTGGCTTTTTGTTGTTGCAGTTCTGTCAGATGTGCAGCTTTTTACAATAGAGAATCCAGCTAGAAATCCAGACATAATACTGGCCTAAAGAAAACTGAGGCTACCTCTGCATATATTGTTTGTAAACACTGTAGGGGACACACAGGGAAGTGTGAGGAAATACTTTATAACTATTTTTCTAAGTGCCTATGAGGATTCTCCAGTAGAATGTGTTTTCCGATTTTTACCACAAGGGGGTGATGTTATTTTTATAGTGATAACATTTTTATTTGAAAAATATAATTCATATAACTTTACTGAACAACATCTATGAACACTACTGTCAGATGCTGCAGGGGTGGGCGTTTGTATGTGCATGTGAATCAGAAAGTCATCCATGAGGAAAATTCTGAGGAAATTAACACAAAACTCAAAACATGTTTGTACACAGTAGATGGAGAACATGAACCAAATTCACAGCTAAAATTGTGTTTTTAGAGTTTTGTATATTACGTGGAATTCTCTTTTCAGATTTTTTAAAAAATAAGGACATTGATGCATTGTCTGCATTTGCTCTTTCATGGGAAACTTTTGAAATAAGCTCAAGTGTAAAGAGAGGGCATTAACAGCCTTACAAAAAGAAATCCTGTCCCCTTTAAGGGTAAGTTGCTCCCATGCTGCTGCTGTCTTGTAGTTCTTTTGCGTTTTCCAGTAGAGGTCTGTCTGACCAGACAGTGGTCACACTCAGGAGTGTACTTTGACATGTAACTGAGTCTCCTCCGGAGACCCCACTGTAGGTTTACTCGTTTGTCTCAATAATGTCTTACTCTGGGATCCAGACGGAAATCCCGCAGCTGCAGGCTGTCCGCAGTTCATTTGCCTGGACATCTGCAGCCTCTGGCTTTCCCAGCCCTCCAGACTGTGTGCGTTGGGGCTAGCTGTGTGCCCCTGAGTTTGGATTCCTGTTTGTCCGTGGTTAGATCCCAGTCTTACTTCCCAGTGCTCCCTCTTACATAGCTACAGCTCTACCTCGCCCACTTCTGAAGTGCTCGCTTACCCGCTTGCTAGGGGGTGAGCCTCTGCACTGTGTAAAGCTGCCGTCTTCCCCTTTAAGATTATGTCAGAGGAAGTTGCCATGTGTGTATCTTAGACCTAATCGTAATCTCAGTCTATTACCAATTCTCAACTCAAGGTCCATGGGGATTGTCTCTGGTTGGGTCAGTGGAAGCCTTTTCAGGTTGGCTCGGGTGCCCTTTTGGCATTGCCATCATTTTAAAAACACCGTCTTGCACTCAGCACAGCAGAATTTTCTAAATTCATTTTGTACCTACCACCCTAGCTCTCCCATCCAAGTACTTACTAACTAGGCCCAAGCATGCTTCACTGTCAAGATGAGATGCGGTTGGGCATCTTCAGGGTGGTATGGTTGCAGACTTGCACCAGCTCTCAAATCAGACCCTACGTTTTAGTGGAAATTGATACTTGGAAGCCAGGGGTTGTGCATTGGTTATACTTAGAATGGAGATGCTGCTGCTTCTAGTGTGTGGCGCTTGGGATTTTATGTATATATACATTTTAAAAATCCATATTCACATGGATACACTCCTGTGCACCTTTCCCCTTTGTCATACACAGCCCCTGTGAGCTTTAATGCCCATTACTGGATTCCCCATACCTATGCAGAGGAGGGCATCCTCATCCTACTTAGCTACTGAGTATTGACTTTAGGACCAAAATGGAAGAACAAGAACCATTTTAGAAATTATGTAAATTGAATGTTGCCCAAGCATGCCTTTTATTCCAGCACTGGAGAGGCAGAGACTAGTGGATTTCTGAGTTCAAAGCCAGCCTGATCTAAATAGTTCCAGGACAGCCAGAGAAACCCTGTCAAACAAACAAACAAATGAAACCACATAAAGATTTTTAAATTCTAAATAAGTGACTTGTAACTTTACCACTCAACTCCATGGGAAGAGGGTGCATTATAGCGAGGGAAACATAAAGCTGAAATGCACATAAATGTTACGAACACCAAAGGGGTTCACACTTGAAATGCAAAGTATGTTTCTCTTTACTACTATAATTGCTTATTTAATGATAGAGTACATCCTAGGAACTGTGAATGAACATTTAGCTGTTAAATACAGGATAAGATTTTTGATAATAAATTTCAAAGGAAAAATGATTATAGAATTGTTGTTTTTGTAGGCCCTTAAAAAGTATGTGTTCAGATGAACTTCATGTGAGACAGGAGTCGATCAGTGCTGGTCTCATATGTACTGAGACAGGAGTCTGCCGGTGCTGATCTCATATGTACTAAGGTCAAGTTCATGTTAAGTGGTAGGCTGAAGCACAGACAGCAGCCAGGTTCTGTTTCTAACAAGATCAGTATTTTAAGCACTTGGTTCTGTTACTCATAGAAAGCGTTTGCAGAGGTGCCCATGTTTAACTTGGGCTTTTAAAATGCAAGCTGCATTTTACAAATCGAAGCAGGGGAAGGAGCAGAGTGACTGCTTAGGTGTGTGGAATCCAAACCACTGCTGTGTTTACTAAATGGAAAAACACCTCAAGCATTGAGTTCAGTGTGCCTGGGTGTGTGCCTGAAGGCAATGCTGGAATGGTTCAGGTTGGGTCAGTTGATTTATTATATGAACAACAAGAAATCATTAAAGATAAAGTAGGGGACTTGGTTTTAAACAATGCAATATAAACCATATGCAGGGAAAGAGAGAAGAGCAGAAACCAAGCTCCTACATTAATGTGGTGAAGACCTGAACTTGGACAAAGACCTGAACTACAGGAGTGAAGGGGTCTGGGGTTCAGAAGCCAGTAAAAGATTGAATTAGTAGGACCTGTGTCTTAATGTCCCAGATGTGGGACATGAGTAAGAAAGGACATCAGAAGTGATGTCTGCGTCACTATCTTGATAAACACCTAACTCTTGGCTGGTTTGTGGATGTGGAAACATAGGCTTAGGAGGAACATCCTGTGTGCTGAGATCAGACCTTTCACCAGAACCTGGTTCAGATTTTGTGAAGAATTTAAACTTTTTAATATTCACTTTTCAGAACAACAAAGTTCAAAACAAATTCATTGCTTTTGTAGCTTTGATAAGGGAATGAATTTGGAAATTTCATTGGATAGCTGTATATGTGTTTGAGATTTCCTGTACTTAAAAAGGAAAGTGGCCTAGTTAGTATTTTTGTATTTCACTGCTGGCTGTTGTAGAGACTGATGGGATAGTATCATTGTGTTGAAGTAACTTGGTATGTTTGACATCCTGATTCCTAATTCTAAGTCCAGATCTTCCACTTTTCCCAAGGTCTCAGGCAGTACACTCTGGAAAGGCGCTCCAGATTTGTAACGCAAGCCTGACCCACTGTACTTTAGTTATAATCCCATTGGTTGCATCTGAGCACCAGTCCGTAGAAAGTGTAACTACACAACTCATTGTCCGCAATGTTTCCAGACAGGTATTGTGATAGGTTTCCAGAAAGCACGCTTTGTGATTTGCAAATTTGACATACTGAGTTTTTTCTGTTGGACTGCTAGTTACCCGTACAGTGCAGATACATTCTAATCTGCTGTGAGAATTTTATTAACACAATGAAATGAAATAGGTTTCATTCAGATTTCTAAAAGCTTGAACCAAAAGCTCATTAGCAGAATAGAGATTATTTTAATGATTTATATAATTTTAATAATTATATATACTTTCTTATTAACATGAAATTTCATTTAATAAGTAACTTAGTGCATATAACTTTCACTAGTGACTTGAAGACATTCTAAACTTTTTTCATGCAGGATATTGTAAAGCACTAAAAGTCAAATGTAACAACTAAATCTTTGTTTAAAGTGCACATGGAAACTAACAAAATTACATGTGCTAAATAAACCATGACCCAATGTTTTCAAAAATTTGAAAGTGTGCTTTGTGACTAGTAGCACTAAATGGGATATTTACAAAAAAAATAATTTATGCTTTTGAGAAATAAAGAGTGAAATTCTGTCTGATCCAAGGGTCAAGAAAGTTACAATAAAAGAAAATATCTTAACTAAATGTTAAACATCATCTTACCTAACTGTGGGACGTATGCAGGTAGACTCAGGTACAAAGACTTGCCACCAAGGCTGAGCCTCAGTTCAGTCCTCAGAGCCCATGCACTGCAGGGAGAGAGCTATGACATCCATGTATACAGTGACTTGTGTCCCCCACACACATACGCATGCACACCTACAACTGAATCTTTTAATTAAAATTTAATAAACCTTATTACAAGAAACTTGCAGGTAAGAACCATTACATACCAAAATTAACCAGATTCAAAGTCATGCATCTCAAAGACAATAGCCAGCCTGGGTTAAATGTCAGACAGTATTTAAACAAACAAATCCAACAAGAATTTAGATTCCAGTGACATCCTTGAAAAGTTCCTACAATTATTAGGAGAAATGATACCAATTTTGTACAGACTTTCCAAGTAGTAGAAAATTGAATATATAGCCCATATAACCATTTTCTGCTGAAAACTAACAAGAAAGAGAAATATAGAAAATTTCTCATGTATGTGGAGAAAAAATCCCAAAGAACTAGCAACCCCAGTGATAGCTAAAAAAAGAATCTACATTATATCTATATCGGATTATTTAAAAACTCAAAATCTACTATGTTTATTGAACTAAGATGGATATCATCTCAAAAGAAATCACAACCAAAAAAGGTTAATGAAATTAAGTATTTTCCTTCCGTTATTCAACCCTTTTTTAACTTTTTATTGATCCTTTGTGAATTTCACATAATGCACTATAATCCCACTCAATCAAAAAATAAAAAAAAATAAATAAATAAACATCTCATCACAGAAACTGCAGTGTGTCCACAGTATCCCCCTTTTCCCACACATCGTTACTTGGAAATGTTTGTTGCGGTGAATCTTTGGTCTGGTTAGAGGGCTCTGGCTTCTGCAGCATTTATCAATACTGGTTCCTCACCAAGACGCCTCTCAGATATCTTGATGTTGCTCTTGGCATGGAGATCCTGAAGCTTTGGATTTGCAAGACCCACCTCTTCACAAACTCTGGTAGTTCATAGATGGGGTAGATGTTGGACCATGCCAACTCAGAGCCCTGGATCTGGGCCTAGGCAGTAGCTAAGTTGCACGGTTCACTAGCTCTCCCACACCCAAACCACCAAGGCTAGCTCTCCATCCCTTTGCCGCTAGCTCACCTAAATGCTGCACCAGCAAGGGGCAAGTCAGCAAGAAAAGGTCTCCAGCTCTCCTGTCCTTGGGGCCAGCTCACCAGTGTCCACACCACCAGAGCCAGCTCTGCTGTGTTGCCCAGGAAAGGTTCAGGACCTGAAGTTCAAGAGGGGCTGGGTCATTTCTCCCCAATCCTGGCCTTGGGGCCAGCTCTCCTGCTGGTCAAAGGTGGCAAGGGATGGGGAGGAGGCCTTTTTTTTTTTTTAAAGCAAATTAGGAATAAAAATTCCTTAGAGTAGTTACAAAAAAGTAACAAGAATTATAATAGTGATAAATGAATGCACACTTACTTTCTGGAATCAATAATGAGACAAGGAAATATGCTATCATTTCTGTTTAATATACTGGAGATCTTTGCCAATGTAATAAGACAAAAACAAAATTGCATTGTTTGGGAATGTGATTGTGCGCACAGAAAGTCTAGCAAGATTGCTGGGCACAGAATCAATATATGAGAAATTAATTTTCCTTTACACCAGCAATAGCAATTTGAAGATAAAGATTTTTAAGACAGTACCAGTTACAAAATACCAGATATGTAAGAGTAATAATAGTGAGGAAATCTGTGTCTAAGACTTTAAAACTTTCAGGGAAGCCGGGCATGGTGGTGCACGCCTGTAATCCCAGCACTTGGGAGGCAGAGGCAGGCAGATGTCTGAGTTCGAGGCCAGCCTGGTCTACAGAGTGAGTTCCAGGACAGCCAGGGCTACACAGAGAAACCCTGCCTCAAAAAACAAAACAAAACAACTTTCAGGGAGAGTATGATCCAGGGCCATCATGGGCAGGAGGCTCCGTATTTAAAGTGGTCTGTACATTGAACAGAATTTTTTTTAAGATTTATTTATTATAGATAAGTACACTGTAGCTGTCTTCCAACACACCAGAAGAGGGCATCAGATCACATTACAGATGGTTGTGAGCCACCATGTGGTTGCTGGGATTTGAACTCAGGACCTCTGGAAGAGCAGTCAGTGCTCTTAACCCACTGAGCCATCTCTCCAGCCCCAAAAGAACTCTTTCTGCCTGACCTGGAACTCACTCTGTAGACCAGGCTGGTCTTGAACTCAGAAATCTGCCTGCCTCTCTTGCCTCCCAAGTGCTAGGATTAAAGGTGTGTGCCACCACTGCCCCAGTCATTTAGTAGACTCTTAACCAAGATACTTTAGCTTTGAGCAATCCATTTTACTGTGATACAATTCTGGAATTTCACCTTTTGGAATGTGGGAATAAGCTTGTTATGCAGTTTGGACAAAGCCTTTCATCTGGAAGAAAGGGAATATTTCTGAATTCATTGTGTTTTTTTATTACCTCAGATCCTAAAAAGAACTTTTCAAGAACCTTCATATCTAAATCCAGTCTTCCAACTGCTTGGCCTCCAAGTCTCCAGGTGTCTCCCACCGCCACGCCTAAGTCCAAAATTCATTTTCTTTGCAGATAATGAATAGGGGAAAAAATACGTGCAATACTTAATAAAAGTTATTTATGCAAAACATATGATGAACATCTGCATATGCTTAAGAAAGACTCAAATAGGAAAACAGGTGAAAAAATTTTGAAACAGCTACAAATGAAAACATTTAACAACAGAAATAGCAGAAAACGTTCTCTAACTTCCTGCTTACTAGAGACTCACCCTATATGAGTTCCACATGTAGAATAAGATGCCCAGACAGCTCTGTCCTATGGCAATATGAAGCGAGTGAAAGGCATACCTTTCTGATGGGGGTGGGTGGAGCCTGATTTAGGTTATCTTTTCAGCTTCGTATGCATATGTAAAAATTCCATCCTTGCCTTTAAATAGACTAAGACTGCAAGAATGAAAGGGAGCACCGAGCAGTTAATGAGGGCATTTCTTCTCTTACGTTTTACTTTATTTTTTCTTTTAAAGTGGAGAGTTTTTTCACACAATATACACTGCTTACAGTTTCCCCTTCCTCTGCTCCTCCCAATTCTTTCCCACCTCTCAGACCATCGGAGTCCAGCCCCTTCTGTCTCATTAGAAAACAAACAGGCATACTTACTGGGCAGGAGAGATACCATGATCGTGAAGGTGGTTTTTCCAGGGTGAGGCCTATCTATTTCGCTCCAGATGTTCCGACCCCTGCGACACTCCCATCAAAAACAAAACAAGCAAACAAAACAAATAGGCAACTCAGGGATAGTAATAAAATAAGATAGAATAAAACCATTGGAATGGGACAAAACAAATTCAGTAGGAAAGGAGCCCAAAACAAAAGAAACAGATACAAACTCGGAGCCACTCTGGCACACTCAAGAATCCCCATAAAAACATAAAACCAAAAGCCATTGTTTATATTTAT
>BDUI01000300.1:112829-136955 GCA_002335545.1 Apodemus speciosus
AGAGAGAGGGAGGGAGGGAGGGAGAGAGGGAGGGAGGGAGGAGACATATAGGGCAAAAAATGAGAAATAAATTTTAAAACCTTAAAAATGTTTTGTTTTGTTTTGTTTTTTTTTAAAGAAAATAGAAAGTTTTGGCAAGGAAGCCCCAAAGACATTGAATTGATTTTCTGTTGGCCATCTGCTGGGCATGCAGCCCACCCTCAATAATAATTTGTTTCCTCAGTTGAGACTCCCTTAGAGGAAACTAATTTTTCATTTGCAAGTGGTTATCAATTGGAGATAACTTCTGGGTTAGAGATTTCCATTTAGGTGATGTTGGCTGTGGGCTCAATGTATATCACCTTTATTATGTTGAGGTATGTCCCTTGTTTCTCTAATCTCTCCAGGGCTTTTATTATGAAAGGGTATTGAATTTTGTCAAAGGATTTTTCTACATCTAATGAGACAATCATGTGATTTTTGTCTTTCAGTTTACTTATATACTAGATTACTGACTTATGGATTTACAAATGTTGAATCATCCCTAGATCTCTGGAATGAAGCCTATTTGATCATGTTCAATTATCTTTTTAATATGCTCTTGGATTTGGTTTGCTAATATTTTCTTGAGAACTTTTGCATCTATGTTCATAAGGAAAACTGGTCTTTTATTCTCTTTCTTGGGTCTTTATGTGATTTGGGTATCAGGGTAACTGTGGCATCATAAAATACATTGAGCAATGTTCTTTCTGGTTTTGTTTGGTAGAATAATTTGAGGAGTATGTTTTTGGTAGACTTTTAATTACTGCTTCTATTTCACTGGGGGCTATAGGTCTGTTTAAGTTGCTTATCTTGTCTTGATTTGATTTTGGTAGATGGTAAATATCAAAAAAAAATTATCCATTTCTTTCACATTTTCCAATTTGGTAGAGTACAGGATTTCAAAGTATATTAAGATTCTCTGGATTTCCTTGGTGTCTGTTGTTATGCACCCTTTCATCTCTAAGGCTAGTTGGATCTTTCCTCCCTGACTTTAAGTTCATTTGGCTAAGGGTGTTAATTGTATTGCTTTTTCCCCCAAAGAACCACCTCTTTGTTTCACTGATTTTTTTTTTTTTTTGGTATTGTTTTGTTGTTGTCATTTCTATTTTATTGATTTCAGCCCTGAGTTTGATTATTTTTTGCCATCTACTCTCCTGGGGTACTGTTTCTTCTTTCTGTTCTAGAGCTTTCAGATGTGCTATTGAGTCATTAGTATGAGCTCTCTCCAGTTTTTTTATGTGGTTAGTGCCATGAACTCACCTTTTAGAACAGCCTCCATCATCCTCACTGGGCACGCTGCCTTTCGTCTTCATTCAGTTCTAGAAAGTCATTTATCTCTTCCTTAATTTCTGTCTCAACCCACCTTTCATTTAGTTTTGATTTGTTCAGTTATGTGGGTTTGCAAGCTTTCAGTTGTTTTCACTGTTATTCTGTGATGGTCAGACTAGGTGCAGGGTGTTATTTCAATTTTCTTGTACCTGTTCAGGCTGGCTTTGTGTTGAGAATGTGGTCAATTTTGGAGAAGGTTCCATGAGCCACTGGGAAAAAAACATATTATTTTGTGATTGAGTGAAATGTTCTGTAAATATTGTTAAGGTGCACTTGCTTTATAAAACTTCAGTTCACTCCAACATTTCTGTTTAGTTGGTTATCTGGTTGACCTGCCTATTGGTGAGAGTGGGGCATTGAAGTCTTCCACTTCAGTGTTTCCTTTATGAACTGAAGATGCTGCTGTGTTTGGTGTAGAGATGGTAAGGCTTGAAATATATTTTTGGTTGATTTTTTTCCCTTTGATGAGTATGTAGTGTCTTTCTCTATTTTTTTTTTTTTTTTTTTTTTGTGATGAGTTTTGAAGACTGTTTCACCAAATATTAGAAAAGCTACACCGGCTTGCTTCTTAGGTCTATTTGCTTGCAAACATATTTTTCATCCTGTTACCCTGAGGTGATATTATCTTTGATGTTAAGGTGTGTTTTTTGAATGCAGCAGAAAGATGGATCCTGTTTTTGCATTCATTCTGTTAGTCTGTGTCTTTTCATTGCAGAATTAAGACCATCGATGTTTAAAGTTATCAATGAGCAGCGTTTGATGATCCCTGTCATTTTGTTGTGTGGCTTTCTTTTCCCCCTCTCATAATTTGTTGGTCTGGGATTATTTTTTTCTTGTAGAGTTTTTTTTTTTTTTTTTTTTTTTGGTGTAGTTGAAGTTTTCTTTCTATTAAGGACTAGATTTGTAAATAGAAACTGCTTAAATTTAGTTTTATCGTGGAATCTCCACCTCTCCATCTATTGTGATTGAAAGTTTTGTTGGGTATAATAGTCAGAGCTAGCATTTGTGGCCTTTTAGAGTTTGTAGAACATCTTTCTAGGCCCCAATGGAGACTCCTTCATTGAGAAGCCAGGTGTTACCTAATAGATCTGTTTTTTTTTTTTTTTTTTATAATACTTGGTCTTTTTCCCTTGATGCTTTTAATATTCCTTCTTTGTTCTACATGTTTAGTGTTTTGATTATTATGTACCGGGAGAATTTCTTTCCTGGTGTAGTCTATTTTGTGTTCTATATGCTTCTTGTACCTTGATAGGCACCTTCTTCTTTAGGTTAGAATTTTTTCTGTAATTTTGTTGAAAATATTTTCTGTGGCTTTGACCTACTGTTTTGTTTTGTTTTGTTTTTTTCCCTCCTTTCTCTGTTCCTATTATTTCTAGATTTGATCTTTCATGGTATCCCAGAATTCCTGGATGTTCTTTGCCTAAACTTTTTTTTTTAGATTTAACATTTTCTTTCACTGGAGCACCCATTTCTTCTACCTTGTCTTCAGTACTTAGGATTCTCTCTTCCATCTCTTGTATTCTGTTGGTGAGGCTTGCCTCTGAGACTTCCGTTCAAGTTCCTAAATTTTTCATTCCCAGATTTCCCTCAGTTTGGGTTTTCTTTATTGATTCTGTTTCTACTTCCAGGTCATGGACCGTTTTTTCTCCTTTCCTCTTTCATTGCTCATTTGTGTTTCCATAGATTTCTTCCGGGGATTTATTCATTTCCTCTTTAAGGCCCTCTGTCATATTCATAAAGGCTAACAGTCCTTGTCTTGTGCTTTAACCATGTTACACTTATCAGGACCTACGACTGTGTGTAGCAGGGCTGCTGTGCTCTATCCGTGGGGACATATTGTCACACCTGTTATCGTGCTTTTACCCTGGCATCAAGGCATGTGAGTTTGGGATCATTATAGTTCTAGGTGCTGATGCCTATTCTTGTCCTTCTTGGGTGGCTGTTTTGCTCCCTGGTTTTTGATGCCCTCTCTGGTTCTTAACAGGCTGTGGATGGCTGTGTGTTACCTTGTAGAGAATTATTCTGGGATCCTGTGATGCCACTGGGAGCTTTGTATAGAATATGTCTCTAGGAATTGGCAGCTGACACTTTGGAATAGGGGTGGGCTACGAGGGGACGGGGCACTGAAAGGAGTCCACAGGAAGGAGGAAAGCAAGGTGTGCCACTAGGATCTGCTTAGTGCCTGTGGAATGGGGTTAGACAATGAGGAGAGGCTACAACAGGTAGACTGTTCAGGAGCTGAGGATGAGAGTGAGGGTTGGGTATGCTGGAGAGGAAGGAGAGTGAGGGTCTGAAGCTCTCCTACCTGCTTCCCCAGCCTACTTACTTCTCTAGCAGGCTGGGCTGGTGGTTTTCCAAGAGATACCCACTGGAATTAGGGCTGGGACAGTAGAATGAGTCCAGAGAAGGTTGAAGGAGAGGTAGAGAGATAGGGGGAGGGCACAGCAGGTGGTCCTGCTACAGAGCTGGGGATGAACTGGGAGACTGGGTTGGAGACAGAAGAGAGTGAGGATCTGCAGTCAGCATGCATACTTCCCCGGCCAGCATGATGTGAGTGAGGATCTGCGGTCAGCATGCATACTTCYCCGGCCAGCATGATGTGAGTGAGGATCTGCGGTCAGCATGCATACTTCCCCGGCCAGCATGATGTGAGTGAGGATCTGCGGTCAGCATGCATACTTCYCCAGCCAGCATGATGTGCGACTCCCAGGGTGCTTCTCTGAGTTCACTATATCCCAATACAAATGTTACTTAAAGCAGTAAGTGAAATGTAATTCCTCCCTTTTTTTAAATTCAGAATTCTTAATGGTGTTGGTGAAGATGCCATACAAGGCGTAAGCCCATTCTTGGAACATCCTGGATATAATTCGACTGTAGGCTTATTGGGTTTGTTGAATAATTAACATAAAATAATTTGACATGAGAAGTTAAGATATATTATGATAATTTCTGTATATGTGAATCCACATGTGTATATGACCCATCCTGTTCTTTTTTCAAATAACATAAACATGCTACAGATACCCGCAACAGAATTATACAATCTAGCATGAGCAAGAAAATAGTCTGTCATATATTACTTCGTATATTTGCTAGGCTAAAAAAAAAAATGACCAACTTAAAAAATAATACAATGTCTTGACTCTAACAGCAGATCTAACTAAGGTCATAGTAGTTCGTGAAGCCTTACTACATGCTTGGTACTTGGGCCCCACACATGATTTCCTCTGACGATTGCAGTGACTTTTCTCAAACTCATGAACCCAAAACTCAGTATCAACAACCCTCTGAGGTTTTTTTACCAGACTCCAGCTATTGAAGCCAATTTAATACCTCAACAAAACTCTCCAAGGATATTCATGCTCCCGATCGACTCTTGAAGATCCCTGCTCCACACCCTTACTACTGTCGCCAAGGCCTATTTACCTTTTCTGCCCTAAAATGGTTGAAAGTGGGAGCAGGTCAGTCATAGGTGAAGTGAATGTTCTAGTCCAAGGCTGGCCTTCTTTTTTTTTTTTTTCTTTCAAAAGATTTTTTTTCCGAACATTTTTTTTTATTGGATATATTCTTTATTTACATTTCATTTCCCTTTTTCTGGATTCCCCGCCCAAGGCTGGCCTTCTTTAACACCGTTACTAGGAACATTGATGCCTCTCTCTAACTCTACACACAGGAGAGCATTTCACTAATGTGTCAACGGCCAACGCAGCCAACTCCTGTGGTAGACACTGCTTTAATCTGTACATGAATTCTGCAACAGATATTGCTGATATTTTATGTATAAATGAATTGAGGCATGGAGAAAAACCAATGGAATTTCACCCAAGTAAAGGAAGGCAGAGCCTGGGTCAAACAGGGCAGTTCCCTGTTGGCATCTATACAATGAAATACCCATGGTATATTTCTTAACAAACAAACAAAAGCCAGCTGCTCAGATTATAATATCTGGATTTGTATTTTTGGATATCTTCACATTCCCAGGACCAGTAGATGAATTGTCAGAGCCTTCTCCAGGGTTATTTTTTCCATAAGGACAGAATGCAAGAATGAAAAAAAAAATTTTTTCACTCTACCCCTCAGATCAAAACCCCTGCTTGAAATCAAGCTATAGGTTTTTATTAGCATAGCTTCAATTTGCTTGATCTCTGGATGCCTTTCATGCTTTAATCGTGCAGCAAAGGACATCACTAACATGGCCTCTCACTGCCTGAGTTCAGACCAGAAATGCCTCCACCAACATGTCAAACTTAGGCAGTGTGCTGCTTTGTAATGCTGAACAAATAGGTAAAATTTCAAGTCAGTGGATTTTGACATGGCTTGGGGGCTGGGCTAGGCCAGGCCCAGAGCCTGCTACAGAGTGTTGCAGTAATAGGCTGCTAGATTGCAAGGCCTGATTCAGGTTCACTGATGAGTAATGAAGATACTGTGAGTCTATCTCTAGGTTAGGTGTGACCAATTATCTAAACCTAGTGGCGAGTCTCCCGGTGTCTGCCGTGCTCTTTTCAGAAGAGCTTTATCTTCTCATTCATCACAAACAAGGAACACCCAGTATCTTCTCATTCATCAACAACAATGAGCACCCAGTAAGGACCAAGCACTGCAGGCCACAGTGCGGAGGAGCTTGCCTTCTAGCCACTGAAAGCCAAGCAACGGAATTAGAAAAGAAACTCTGTAAGACATTAAAAGATGGTAAGAGACAGAAAACTCCTGGATCTGACCATAGGGAGAAAGGAGAGTTAGTAAGGAAGAGCTTCAGTTCAAAAACCAGAGTTCGGCATGGCACGCTAAGTTTTGTACACATTAGACCTGCACAGCTGCCTGGGACCTGCTCTCAAAAGAGCCTACACCTGGTTTAGTATTCTGTAGACATCGTATTGAAATTCTCCATAAGCTATCCCTTGAACTTGTGTTTCTAAAGCCAAAACAGGAACACACGTTCGAACAGAGGCAGTACTCACACCACGGGTGTCTAAGTTTGTTGAGATTCTAATTAAAAAGTAGCATTGGACAAGGTCAACTGTGGTCATGACAGATTGTCCTGAGTGGTCACTTCTAGCCACGGATATCAGCAAAGCCAGTGAGAGGTAACCAGATTGCTCATTGGCCGTGTGCACTTTCCAGTGGGCCAGTAAGGAACGAGTGCAAATGACAGCAGAAACGAGGGCTTCGAGAGCAGCGCGATGGACGATCCATTCCTGACTGTGCAAACCAGAGGAAATGAATCTCCTGCCAGATCCAAGCTTACCACCCTCACTGTAAACTACAGTGGATACATTAAGTCCGAACATACGACTTTCTAATGGCAGTATGAAACATGCCGAAGTCCAGAGATGGAGAAGCTAGATGAAAACTAAGAACAACAGGGTGAAATGGCACACATGCTTGCAGATGTCACCATGAAATYCACCACTTCACATACTAACTTAAAACAGAAAAAACAAAGGTGTTGCCGGGCAGTGGTGGCGCACGCCTTTAATCCCAGCACTTGGGAGGCAGAGGCAAGCGGATTTCTGAGTTCGAGGCCAGCCTGGTCTACAGAGTGAGTTCCAGGACAGTCAGGGCTATACAGAGAATCCCTGTCTTGAAAAACCAAAAGAAAAGAAAAAAGAAAAAAAAAAAACCCCAAAAAAATGTTCTACAATTCCCATTCAGAGCTGATGTTTTCTACTTGAGAGTTCTTTACAGTAAAGGTTTTTGGGTTGTTATTTTGGTCTTTTGTTTGTTTACTTGTTTTCGAGACAAGGTTTCTCTATGTAGCTCTGGCTGGCCTAGAAGTCACTCTGTAGACCAGGCTGGCCTCGAACTCAGAGATCCACCTGCCTTTGCCTCCTGAGTGCTGAGATGAAAGGCATGCGCCATGACCTCCAGGCTATAATGAAGTTTTAATTATTTGTAGTAGTAGTAGTAGTAGTAATAATAATAATAATAATAATAATAATAATAATAATAATAATAATAATAATAAAATCAGAGCAATAGCTTGATGGCTGAAAGACATGGACAGAATTCTGGACTGAAATGGGGTGAGCACAAAGATGTTTATGGTGTTACAACCCTTCAGCATTCTGCTGAAGATCCTGGCTTGTGAGGCTGTTCAGCTCAGCGAGGTCATTAATAGACCCAAGAGGAAAGAAGGCAGGGAGAAATGGCTGGAGACTAGATCTGAGACTGTGGCTCTACCCCCCCCCCCCCCCCCCCCCGTAGGAGGAGTCCTTATCCGTAGGGGAAATACATTCAGTGTCAGGACACTCAATGTACTGTTATGCCAGTCTAAATCAGCCACTTTGGTGGACCCGATGTCATTTGCTCATATACATCTCCCTTACCAATTCATTTTTTTATAGTGGCCAAGGAAATATACATTCATTTTTAAAACAAACAAAGGAACCTACCTGACTTGTGAGTGACACTGAGCTCCCAGGGGGGCACAGGACCGCGGGCTCAGCGGAGAAGACCCCTGCCCTTTATTTGGTTTGTGGGGAGTGGGTGAGAGGCTATTGTTTGGATCCAGGAATGGTAGTCTACACTGGAACATTCCTTCTCCACCTAAGCCCCGAGAGAACCGCAATCCAGGAAAGAGTTAAGTCAGAAAGACGAGAATATCTCGCCAGCACGGCTTTTAAACAAAAGACATGAAAATGGGGGCTCCTCTGTGTATGGAAGAAATTTCCCTTTTCATATGGGTAAAGTTACTGCCAGTTTTTGCTGCTACTCGTGTTTAAAAAGAAACTATGGAAACCGAGAGAAGGAATATTAATTAAGTTCAAATTTGGAATGTCTTTGCCAGGCGTGGATGAATGAGTTCAATGAAGCAACCTGTTGGGTTGAAACTCAGTGTTTTGTTTGCAATTAAAAGAGTGCTGAACTTTTCATAGATTAACACTTTTTGCAGTAATCTTATTAAAAGGTTATTTCTTCATGAGATTAGTTCTGGAATGTGATTTTTTTTTCTATTTAAAGAACCAGTAGATATTTTCTCCCCCTCCTCCAATTGTAAGTAGCTGCACTACTAAGTATACCCCCAAATGTTTACTATGCTTACAAATGTTAATACGTTTACTTGTTAAAAATAACACCAAATGGCACAGACCAGCAAATGTTCAAACACCCCCAGTCTTGGAGCCTTCCCCGACCTCTAACTGTTACCAGTCTTGGGGGTCATTCAGAGATTTGATTTTCAAAAATTAACTTCTCTCACCTAGAAATCCAAGCGACCTACAAGTTACTGGACCTGTTTTAACTCTCTCTATCTCTCTAAAAAGCTCCTGTGGTTTGAAAAAACTATAAACTATCCAAAGTCCTTGGATAGTTACATCTTCTAAAAGTTATTTATAGCCGGTGACTTTGCTAAGACTATTTCCAGTACTGAAAGACAGAGACCCAATGTGGATGATGCTAATGAGCAAATCTGAAACAGGACAATTATTCACCTAAATAAATCTAGAATAGCTTCATTGACCACTGCGGAGGTTTAAAGGATGCTCCTACTTTACAACGTGAATAAGTTGTGGTCGTCTTAGTTCTCTGACTAATTTGCTCCTTTATGGTAGGGGGACAGCAATGCTGAGGAAAACACTGACGACACTGGAAATCAGCTCGGTTTAGCACATGGGAAGCTGCGTACCAAACACAGACAGGTCCTAAGGGCTCTGCTCGCTCGTTAAGCCGCGTGCCTGGCGGATGGGTCGCTGCAGCTGCGAACAATGCACTTCTCACGGGCGGTAGGAGGGAGGCAGTCTTGTTTCAAGTAATACTATTTCTGGGCGGTAATCCAAAATGCGCAGTAGGCAGAAGTTAAAAGGAAGCGCTTGCTTTTAGGTTTTTAAAATATATCCCTTAATCCCGGGTGATGATTGACAATCATGATTTAGAGTATGAGGGGCCGCTCTTTAATCCAGTAAGTTTGATGTTATTTGTGTATCTAGTAGGGCTTTTATTCCACTAAAACTAAGTGGAAGCCTGTGCAATTGATGCCGCATTTCAGAATTGATTCTTGGCCTGTGCTCTATTTACAGATTAGTAAGCACACAGGATCCGGCCTCCTCATCTTTTGGAAATTTAAAGGTCTTGAAAGGCACATTTACAATTAAAATGTTTCTTGCTGAGTACGAGTGTGACCAGGAAGTGACGTTTTCCCCCCTGTGATTTAATTTTTTTTCTAAACCAGAAAAGAAGCAGTTTGTAAGATTTTCTAATATAATTATCAAAATGTAACCTTAACTGTTTTGTTTACAGATGGCTGAAACATTGTCACTGATGCGTTTGTGTAGTTTGTTGGAAGCACATTTGAGAGATTTTGCTGAACACCCCCCCAAGCCTTTTGTTCCCTCTGTAGAGCTCCACTGAGGCTTTTCTGGAGACTAGATCACTGTGCAGCCATTGTGCGCCTATTGTTTTCACCGGCTGTGGCAATACTCCTATTAAAAGGCCCACATGATTAAACCATCATCTCGGAATCAAGAAGTCCAAAACTAAGATATAAACAAACAGGGATCAGAGTGAGGGCTCAGCTCCGCGGTAGGAACGGGGCATGGCTCTCGGAGTCCCTTGCACGGTCCCTGCCGTCCTTTCTTCAGTCCTTCTGAGTAAAACAAACTGGCCTAAGAAATGAGAAGAGGCAACGAAAAGCCCGAGGGGCGGAGTTTTGCCTGCACCCTGAGCTTTTTAATCGGGAAATTCTTAAGAGTAGAACACGTCCGGCGGAGCGGAGCGGAGCGGAGCGTTTGGGAACTGTTGAAACGGAGAGAAAGCTGTGATCCCTGCTTCAGAGCAGCCCCTGGGGCAGATACAGTCTTGGTTATAATTGTCTTGTTTCCTCGCAAGGTTCTTGACTATAGACCTAAAACACTTCCGAGGAGACGTCGCAGCCCTGGAATGGGGAACTGGGCAAGACAAAGAGCCATGGGTTTTGCTTTTCGTGAGCAGAACTTTCTGTTATAAAAAGAAAGTAACGGGTCCTTTCTTGTTTAGAATATATTCTAACGTGGTAAGTAAATGTTTACAGTACTGCTTTCTGTTAACATTTCCAAAGGCTCTTTTGGGGCGGGGAGGGGGGTGTTTAGGGAATTGTGTATTTGATATTTAAAGGCTAATAAAAAAATCCAATTGACAGGAAAATCATGTCAGAATATCTGCTGGAAACCAGCTACCAGTCCATGTCCTTTTGGCGTTAGACTTCAGGCCCCTGTCACGAATGGCGGAGTCGCTATCATAAACTGCCACTTGCTGCGGCTCCGCCCAGTCGACTCATAAGAACTGCGCAGAAAAGTCCCCAGATCTTAGCGAGGAGTATTTCTGAGACCTGTGATAGGTGGAGCTAAATCTAAGCTCCACCTTAAATCCCGGACGCCTTAGCCTGCCAGGGAAAAGACAATGATGGCCTTCATACTAGAAACCAAACTAGACAAGTAAGTGGCTTTTCCTTTGCCCAAAGGATACTTTCTCCCTTGCCTTATACTCTCACCGCATCTTCCTTGAAGGTGTCTTAAGTGTCACCTTTGGCTGCTAGCTGTAGCCATTGAATCCTCCAAGATCACAATCTCTCCCTCTGCATACACACACACACACGCACACGCACACGCACACACACACACACACCAACACACAACATACTCACACAGCACACACATAACACACATACACAGCACACACACAAAATATACACATATTCTCACTCACATACTTACACACGCATACACATACTCAGACATACACTCACGCAAATACACTCACACACATACTCATGCATACACATATACATACACTCACACATACTCATACACACACATACACATACACTCAATATACTCACATACACATATACACACATACACTCACAGACATACATAGTCACACACATATACACTCACACATATACACACACATACATAAACACATATATGCTCACACATATATACACACACACATTCACACTCACATAAAACACACTCACATACACATTCACACACACAGACACTCACACACATACATACACACTCACACACACAGACAGATACACACACACACACACACACACACACACTCACTCACACACCACTCACCCCCTCAGCTATCATCACCTCCGGTTTCATTATTTGCTACTGCCTGCCCTTCCGCTTACCTGCGGGATCTCACAGCCTAACACGACATTATGAAATGATTTACTGACTATGTGAGTTGCTAACCAGATTAATAAATAAACGAACGGATTTTCTTAATGAGATAAGGGCACTAAGTACTCAGAACCCAGCACTCATCTAACACAGTACTTGCCGGAGAAGTACCAATCTCGAACCTTTCTTAACTCCTGCTGAAGACTCATCAAGTTCGTGTTCAGTGTTCTCATGAACTCCTTGCTTATGGTGACCTGACTTTTACCCACATTTTATAGAAACAACAACTCTGGAGCTTGGAAAGAACAGGCAGGCACTTGTCTAAAGACACGTGATCAATACCCACAGGGCAGGCATTCAAGCTTGGGCCGTCCCATGCTACACTTACGTGTTTACCAAACCCACACACTGCCCTTTCTCACGGTCGGCATGTACGTGAATGATTGGGTGAGTGTGCTCCTTACATGAAAGAAATCATAATAAAAGGTAACGGTAAGTGCTAGATGTATGGAAAATGCTCCACGAACAGGGATGCTGTTGGCATATGTGTGCTTATACACATAGATCATATAGTCTGCCCAGAAGCAGCCAGCCTGGATGACGTCAGTAGAAACCTGGCTTATACAGGGGCTTGGTTGGGAAGGTTGCTGAGAAGTTTAATATCTACTTAGTAGGAATGGGTCAACCTCGAAAGGATGCTGTCTTCTTCTTTCTTTTACATTTTCCCTGAAGCCAGATGTCGTGGTGCATGTCTTTAATCCCAGCACACAGGAGGCAGAGGCAGGCAGATCCCTCTGAGTTCAAGGCTAGCCTGGTCTACAGAGTAAGTTCCAGGACAGCCAGAGATACGAGGTGTTACCCTATCTCAAAATAAAATAAAAATAGGTAAATAAGTAAGTAAGTAAGTAAATACATTTTATTGTTTCTAATATACTTATGCCATAGGCATTTGTCTGATTTTTCTGCCTAGAACCTGCCCCTATGTTATTATAAAAGTTCTGACAGATATCACCAGCACAAGACGGGTCACATATCCCAGCAGCCCTCCGCCTCAGCTCTGAATCCATTTATTAAACTGCTACCCTGAGGTCCATCCTGAAAGGGAGAACCAGCTTCTCCTTAACTCTTGTACGAGGTAACCTGGGAACCTCCACCAGGTCCCCCTTAATCCCTTAGCGGAAGACTGAAAGTCATGGACAGCTGTCTGAGTCAGGTCTCAAGGAAAACAGTTTGACAACAGGAAAATCAAACTAGAACGACTGGAGGGCTGAGTGCTGGCAACAGAAATGCCAGACAAAGCCACAGAGGGCTAAGATAAAATCAAACTCAGGGTCTGAGGAACGCTCCAATAATTGGGCCCACAGAAATCATTGATGATGATGATGATGATGATGATGATGATGATGATGATGATGATGATGATGATCTCAGAGACAGGAGGTTCAGGAGTTCAAAGTCACTCTCAGCTACACAGCAAATCTGAGGTAAAGAAAGCTACTTGGGTTAATACCTCCAAGCCCTGCAAAAGGAATCTCCCTCCCCAGGGAACAATTCCAACACAGGGTTCTTTCCTTGCTTTGCTGCTTCCGTTATGCTGCATCAAGCTCATAAACTGCCTGAAAATCCCACTGTTCATTATGGTATTTAAAAACAAATAAGCAAAAACAAAAACAAAAAAAAAAACAAAAGAACAAGTATTTCCAGAAACGGTAACATAATGAGTCTTTCCACAAATGCATATATTATGACTCTCAGCCCGGGCTGCAGGTTGGAAATGCAGGGAGTACTGCTCTGTTGGTTTTACTCTCTACATACTTATCCGCACTGTCAGAGACTCAGGCAGCAGCTGGTCAAGGATGTGTGTGTGTGTGTGTGTGTGTGTGTGTGTGTGTGTGTTTTAAATGAAAGGTGTCTTTAATGTGCAGCTCAAGTTGTGCTCCATCGGTTTGAGTGTGAAAAATTTGATCATCTCCTTTCTGGAGGGCAAGTTTTGATTGGGAGGGCCAGAAAATGGAGTTTGGCTGAAGGGACGGAGGGAGAAGCACCTGGGGTGTCACAGGGAAGTGGGGGAGTGCAGATTAGGATGAGGAGGTGCTGAAAATAAACTATTTGTCAGCTTTGCCTCAGGCTGGCTCTGACCCAGGACATGAGGGAGATAAGAGGCAAGGAGGAGACTGAGCTTAGGAGGGACGTGCATCTTCATAAATACATATTTAAAGCGCTCTCCCAGCATCCCTGACGCCACTGGGTCCTGGAAGCTGACCACCTTTAATAAAGCCGTTTTAGTTCCTGCAGTAATGATTCTTCCTGCCTTAACCCTAAAGTAAAAACTTCAGCCAAAGCGAGGATTTAAAGTCTATCTATGGGCCCTGGTGAACGAGGGGTCTGCTTACGGATCCTGTGGGGGTGGTTTCAGAAGGAAATAAATTTCACTGTGTTACTGGGAGATCACTGTACGAATGTTTGTTTGTCTGTTTTTCTCAAATCCAGTTTCTTTATATTGTTTTTGTTTGCTCCTCCATGTTTGTGGGGACTGCTTGCCCCTTGCTGTTTTTCTGTTGTTTCATTTGGCAGGAATGTTGACAGGCTGTCAGGGCTTCGCTGTACCTCTGCTCTGCTGCCTCTGAGAGGCACTGTGGCACTGTGCACGGAGCTCCCACAGCCGGGTTTGGAAGCCAGCTCTCCACCTTGGGTGCAGCTCATGCCATTCCCATGTCCCATCTGTAAAATGGGAACCATATCACCGCTAAGGTGGACCTGGGACTTCAGTGGCGCCCCAGGTGAAATTGCTTTGTCAACGTTAGTGGCATGACAAGGAAAGGAGTGGGTTATTTGGAGATGATCCAAGCTGCTCTTAGTTTGTGCACCACTTTCAAATAGACGTGCTGATCTGACCTGAGGCCCAACTGAGGTCACAGCTCGAGGTCCTCATCATGGTCCTGGGAGCATCATTCATTGGACGTTCTGCCTGTCTGGACCAGATGGATTGAAGTGATGGAGAGCTGAGTTTGTGTTTCCATCCTTGAGTGTCAGATCAGAGTTCCCTCTCAAGAGTATCATCACAGCTGTAGGTCCCCCAATCTCTCAGCCCTTTAGGGAACAGTTTCCTGAGTCCTCGCTCTTGGGGAATGTGAGAGTCTCCCAGTGTATACAATCAATGCAACATCTGGGTAAAGCAAAGCTCCGTTGGTGGGTTTAGGGTTGTCTGTGAGAATTGTGTGAGGATTCTAACCTGTAAAAAGAAAGAAAGAAAAAACTAGGAAACATGTTTCTTCATTGTCCCCTGCCTCAAGATTACCTACTCTTGTACTCTTGATCTAGGACGGTGGTTCTCAGAGTGGGACCTCCAGGCCAGCGGCACAGGCATCAACATCGCCAAGGAAAGTTGTTTAAATGCCAAGTCACCAGTAACTACACCCTAGAACTCCTGAACTAGAAGCTCTGGGGCTAGGGCCTAGCAGTGTACCTTAAGCAAGCCTCCTGGGAAACTGTGATGTTCCTAACATAGGAGAATCATTATTTCACATTAAACTACCCAGAAAGCCATGCTCACCAGTTTCCTTTGGCTCAATGAGAAACACAATGATACAGGCTGGGGGTGACCCAATGGAAGAGTGCATTCTTGAGAGCATACAAAGCTATGAATTCAATCTCCAACACCACACACACACACACACACACACACAGAGAGAGAGAGAGAGAGAGAGAGAGAGAGAGAGCGAGCAGAGAGGGTGGCCTTCAGACACTTCTCTGAGGCGTTGCCAGTTTAGTCATCCCTTGTGGGAAGAGGGCTTTATTTGGTACGGATTGGTTACTGTCATCTGTACCGAAGAAAGTTCAAACTGTTTGCACGCCCAAGCCTGGTTTCTTCTTAGAGTGCGCCTCTAAATTAATGAATTTACGGCCAAATTCTTGGCCTAGTGAGTATTAATGAGGAAAAAGGAGACAGGTTTTGAAGGAAAACCTGAGGCAGCCTTTGGAATTCTGTAGTCCATAGGCTGAATTGACTCCAGGATGATGGCTTGCAAACATGGCGAACTCATCTCTAGTCTGAAGGCTACTTCATTTCTTCCCTTTTGACAGAGAACAGACCTGGGGGGAGGACTGGGGGAGTATGACCTTTTCTTTTTCGTCCCACCTCACCACCAACTTGCTATGTCTTGAGCAAGTCAAGCATCTCATATGTTCCCATGAGCATAAAAATAGAGGGAAGGCGCGGTAAGGTGACAGCGTGATTCCGTAGGACTCTCATAAACTGACCTCATAAAAACTCCTACGTTGACCTCCCAACCCAAGAGCATTGCCTGCTCTGAGTTATCTTCTCCTTCCTAACTGGTGCCTATCAAGTGCCGCCTCATCTCACTGCGGTCATTTCTCTTGCAAGGAAGGAATCGAGTTCGCTGTAGAGTGAACAGAGCCTTCCCCAGCACCGTGATTCTCCCAGGGTTGGTTTTGCCACGGCGGCCCTCCATGGCTACTGCAGCCCAAATAGCCAGTAAGAGTTTCGCCGGCCTGGGCCTTGTGTGCTGAAGGAGGGAGTAGCTGCCTCGGGCTTCTCCCTCAAACTGTGGGTCTCTCGGAGCTTGACTTCACCCGGCGCCTGGACTCTGCGGCTTTTACTTTCAAGACTCGCAACCTTGGGAAGAAAAKCTGGTGATTTCTCTTCCTGGGTAAATGTGCATTTTGTTATCTGACCTCAAGAAATAGCATGAAATTAACTTATTTCCCCTTACCCTTGGTTAAAAGAAATGTAATTTTTTTCTGTGGCTCTCCCCACATTTGGTAATATCTGACCATAAATAGTTTTAGGACTCGAGAGGGCCAAGCAAATAAAACAGCCTTGCCCATGGGCTGGAGGGAAAAAAAATTCTGCCCAACAAATTTAAATTGCCTCTCCTTTGATCATAACGCTTATTGGTGGCCCGCAGGAGGGTAGCACCAGTGGGCTGAGGCTGAAATTTCCATTTCTATCACTTTTCTTTACCCACTGGCGTGGCTATCTGGACTGTTGGTCGTGTTCTCTCAGTGGGCTGTGTCGCTTGCTGCTTCCGAATTGTCCAGGAGAGCGGTGCAGGCCAGCACTTACGAACCGGACAGTAGTGAATCCTGGCTTGTTTCCCATAAGATCGCCATTCTGGCATTAATACCTGAGAAATCACGTGCGGAAGCACGGAGGAAAACACACTGCCCTTACCTTTTAGTGATTCTGAACCTGAAAAGATGGTGTCTTAGGTTCTAAGACATCTAAGACAAGAGACTTGCAGGCCTACAAATTCTGTAAACCCAGAACTAACGAACCTCTCCGGCTCATCCCATGGTTAGCACTGTACTTGGAGGTAGTAAGCCCTTTCCCAAGTGTGAATGGGGCTGGCCCCTCCTTACCGTAGAGGACTTTGCAGGAAGACAGTGATGGTGCCCCACGTTGTAAGTCTTTCTTAATCTGCATGGTGGGGGGAGGGTTAAAGAAATTCATGGTTAACATAAAGAATGAAGTTAGGTCATTCGCAAGAAGATGGAAATAATGACGTCGAGCCTTGAAGAGGCTATGTCATCTCTCATATGTGAATATGAGTATATAAAGGATATGTATGTATATATGGCATGAATCGAAATCGAGACCATCTAGGGAAACAAAGGGAATTAACGAAAGGGGGAGGGGCTGGGAGAGGCAAAGTGGGGAATACAAGAGGAGGCCATTGCTCAATGTACAAGATACAGTTGTGTGACAATGTCCTTGTACAACATGGCACCACGAGTATAGACAATGAAAAATGATAACGATTACAATAAAGTTAAAACGAAACAAGATATAAAGAATGACAATACAGAGCCTTAAAAAATTAACTGGCCAAGATATGAGTCACAGACTGTAAGAAAGAGTCATGCAGCTTGTTCCCAGCCACAGGAAGCCGGGAAATGGGCCACCCAAGCCCATTCCTTTGACCCCCTTGCTTATTCTCCAGGGACAATAATTCCAAAATCCCCCCTGATAATTGCCTGTCCACTCTGACCCAATGAAGACAGGGACCTGGGAGAGATGGCTTGTGGGAGGTTCCCTCTGCATCCCAGTGTTTCCCCTGAAGTCTCACCCCCTCACCCCCAGCTCCACCAGAGAACCAACCTAAGGAAGGCCTTTCTGGTCTCGATAGCTCTAGATTATTGGGGTTGTTCTGTAATGAGACTGATTCTACACTCGAAGTAGGAAAATAATCTATATTTGATTAATTAAATAAAACAGAAGTGACACACATACCCTAGGAGAAAAATGCTAATTTTAATTAAATTTTTAACTTTATCCTCAGCCTCATTTTATCGGTGAAGCTTTTATGTCGTGGTCCATTGGGCCGTGTGTGTGTGTGTGTGTGTGTGTGTGTGTGTGTGTGTGTGTGTGTTTTCTAGCGAAAGATAGAGGCACAGAGAAGTCAATGATTTGCCTAAGATCACATAATGCAACAACAGTAGATATGAGGCCTGGTTGCAAGTTGGGATGCCCAGCTCAGAACTGTTTCCTCCTGTCTCTGGAAGCACTAGCGGCCAGCTGGTGTGTCAGTTCCATTCAGAGATGCTTGGAGCCTCATTCTCCTTCCCCAATACCAGTGCAGAAATAGCAGTTTAGGAATTGTAGCTTAGTTGGTAGGTCAGATCCCTTACCTGACACAAATGAGGTGCTAGGTTCAATCCTCAGCCACATACAAAAACATTTAGCATTAGTAAAAACAGAGACACCTTTTTAAAAGAGAATAAAAGTAAGCAAAATGATTCCCGGACTCATGAGAGGACAGACCTTCCCGTTACTCCTGTTTTAGTGGCACTTTTACTCATAGGGATGTGCCAGGTTCTTTCTTTGTTAACTTTCCAAGCTGTGGTTCAGTGTTGGTATGGTGTGGCCTGGGAAGTCCCCTTGTGTATCCTCCTGAAACTCATGAGCAGTCACGTATTTTCTTTTGCTGATGGTACATATTTTGAAATTAATTTCTCTGTCTGTATTTTAGAGAAGCAGAAACCACTTTTAGATTCCTCCCATTATCCAGCCAAATGCCATTTAAATGAGCAAGTGCTTACATTCGCAGTGTATTTTTCCCCTGAAGATGCATAACATTTATTTGTGAGATGGAATCTCATATGGCCCTGAACTCAATATGTAGCACCCCTTAAAAGGCACACTGCTCCTCCCTCCACCTGCCTTGTGCAAAGGTTACGAGTTCAGCACACACACCCTGCTTAGCAATTCTGGATTTGAACTTGGGGCTCCTTGATGTATGCCAAGCAGGCACTATGTCAATCACTCTCTAACCCCCTAGATTCATAAGGATAAAGGAATTCCTTTTTTAAAATTTATTTATTTTTTCTTGGATATTTTCTTTATTTTCATTACAAATGTTTTCCCTTTTCCAGGTTTCCCCTTTGGAAACCCCCTTTCCCATCCCCCCTCCCCCTGCCTCCATGATGGTGCTCCCCCACTCACCCACCCACTCCCATCCTCCTGCCCTGGCATTCCCCTACACTGGGGCATCGAACACCCTCAGGCCCAAGGGCTTCTCCTCCCACTGATGTCCAACAAAGCCATCCTCTGCCACTTATGTGGCCAGCCCCATGGGTCCCTCCATGTGTATTCTTTGGTTGGTGGTCCAGTCCCCGGGAGCTCCTGGGGATCTGGCCTGTTGACACTGTTGCTCCCTCCATGGGGCTGCAAAGCCCCTCAGCTCCTTCAGTCCCTTCTCCATCTCCTCCCTCTGGACCCTGAGCTCAGTCCAGATTGGCTGCTAGCATCCGCCTCTGTATTTGCCAGGCTCTGGCAGAGCCTCTCAGGAGACAGCCATATCAGGCTTCTATCAGCAAGCACTTCCCGGCATCCTGGGCTTGGTGGCCATGTATGGGATGGATCGCCAGGTGGGGCAGTCTCTGGATGGCCTTTCCTTCAGTCTCTGCCCCACACTTTGTCTCCACACTTCCTCCTGTGGATATTTTGTTCCCCCTTCTAAAAAGCATCTGCACTTTGGTCTTCCTTCTTCTTAGGCTTCATATGGTCGGTGAATTGGATCTTGGGTATTCTGAACTTTTGGGCTAACATCCACTTATCAGTGAATACTCTTTCCCCGACTCGCTTGTCCCTGCCCCCACGGAAACAGAGACTGTGCTGTCCTTCACCTTTCCCCTCCCCTCCCCTTTGTCTTCATTAAAATCAACCAGGTAGACACATATTCTGGCTGGTCTCAGATGAGGGGAGTAAAGAATGATGTTTTCATCCCATAACTTCAACCTCTGCTGGGGAAAGCTAACCCATAAACACGTCTTGGCATTTGAGTTCAAGGGTTCTCGCCACAGTCAAACCATGAAGCATGTTTACAGGAAGTGGTGCGTTGAGAGAGGGCTACTCTGCAGCCTTTACAGCACATGTGTCCTTCTCTCCCAGCTTCTGGGCAGATCTGAACGCAGGCTTCTTTTAGGAAGTAAAATAGCTATGGTGCAGGAGCAAGGAAGGGTGTGGCCGCTCACCGTGAGAGAGTTGTAGCCCAGAAGTCAGAGACAGGGGTGTCCTGGAATTAGCTTGCTAGCAAGAGTAGCCAAATTGACATTGTCTGTCTGGGTTTGACTGGGAGACCTTGCCTCAGAGAGTAAGGGGGATTGTCACAAACACTGCTGCTGGCTCACCCTGGGTGGGTAAAAGATATGCATGCGCCTCCGCATCAAAAGGTCCCAGGTGTGACACTGTTTGGCAGTGATCGTCAAAGTTAGTTTGCATGAGCCAAGAACGTTTACTAAATGAGGCCCGCTCCTTAAAAAATAAGTAAATAAAGATCTCAGCTCCAAAGGCCAGGGAGACTCTTGCTCTGAGGAAGTGCCAACTTCCAGTCTTCAGTAGCCAGCTTAGAACTCGGGTCACGGAGACAGAACTCTACAAACATACAGCTAAGGCATTCACTAAGAAAAAAAAAGATGAGTTTCTCATGTGGCAAGGCTCTCCCCTGGTTTTATCATCACTCCAGATGCAATTAAGAAGAGCGAGCTAAGTCCTGATTAGAGGCTTCTCTGGTCTTAGGGCAGACTCAGATGTGTAATTGGTTTGCAATAGTGATGGACAGTGCAATGGAGTGGCCGAGAGTGACGGAGACTGGTTTCTCACATCAACCTCTGGCCTTCACATGTGCACATACAAATACACCACACATACACAAGTATGAGCATTCATACACATGTACATGAAAAGAGAAAAAAATCATACACTGCAAGCTGTGGCCCAAATTATTTAGCTAGGATGGGACCTGCAAATGTGTTCTAAGAAAGGTCAGAGGGTAAATGGAATGTTTCTCAGACCATAACATATGCCAAAATACTCAGCTCATGTGCTGTATCAGGAGCTGTAGACAAAACGTACACACACACACACACACACACACACACACACACACACACACACACGAGCATACATGGCTCTGTTCCAATAAAACTTTATTTACAAAGACAGCCATGTGGGCCATAGTGTGCTGACTTCTTGTCTGAAAGCTTCCTGAAGTAAATTTACTGCAGTGGGCAGAAAAGTGGGAGGAGGCAGTCAGCTGGACACGAGCTCTCACCCATGATGCCCACTCCTGTGACGCAATGTCTAGAACCATGCTTTAAAAAAATGACTCTTGTCCTCCAATTGGGAATCAGAGTGCGTTAGTGAGGGAACTTGTAGTGCCTCGTTCTAAAGCTCAATTTTTAAACGAGATATGCTCCTCAGGGAAAAATATGCCCAACATGGACATGGCTCCTGAATATGGCGTGTCTATAACTCTAAGTACTTACGTAGCAGTGGTGTGGTTCCATGACGATTGCTTCCAAATCTGTGGCTGCCCAGGTCTCTTCTGTAAAGGAGCAGTGTTTGCACATAACCTGCTACAGCCACTTTTATGCCTTTCATCCTCTCTAGCTTACATAAAGTGTCCGTGCCGATATAAATATTTGCTATACTATAATATTTAGAAAATAATATCAAAAACGCCCATGTATTAAATTAAAGGCATACACATTTTATATGTATGTGTGTATATGTACAGCAGCGTGCTGGAGATTGAACCCAAGGCCTCACGTACACTAGGTAAGCACTTTACCACTGAGCTGTAGAACCAGCCCTCACGTGTTTTTCTAAGTTGGTTAATCCCACAGATATAGAACCCAAAGATGCAGAGAATCAAATGTATGCTGTGAAATCCAATAGCCAAACTTCATTCTCAGTAGTTACTTTCACAAATTATAAAACTGATTCTCTTTGTCCAGTGGAAATGGGCATCCCAGGTCTACACTGTATCTCTTTGCAATTCAGGGTTGGTTTATCCTAGGTAAGAGTGAGCCACAGGGGCAGGGAGGGACTATGGCCCTCTGGCTGCCTCCCTCAGAGGGACTGTCTGTCAGGCTAGTAGAACACGACAGAGGGATGGCCATGGAGCCCAGGCAGTGAAGACAAGGGCTGGAATCTGAGACTGTCTTCGTCTCGATAGGCTTGGTGGGTGGAAGGGAGACATTTAGTGAGCTGAAAGAGAGAGAAGGAGCGATACAGCAGACGAGAGCAGCTCAGAGGTGAGGTCTGCAAACCTCGGACTTCGCACCGGTCAGGGCGCCCTTTCCAAAGGTCGTCTGACCCCACCTCCCAGGTGCAGGCAGCCTCTCGAACTGGTTAAATTCTGTGTGTTGTACAGTGATCCCTTCTGGGGAATCTTCAGAGTGGTCAACTCACCTTGGATCCCACGGCATAAAGTAGACTGGCCAGGAGGGTCAGTAAGGCTGCCACCATGCCAGTGTGAGACATAAAGACGACTCTTCAAGTGCCTATCAGCAGTATTTCCAATGTGAGGTGGGGGTTGATCCTTGCAGGAAGCCAAAGTTGAAAGAGAGGGCTTTGGAGCTCATCTGTCAAGTAAAAATGTCTGCTACCTCATTTGTGACTATGTAATGGCACTGTGTAA
Source organism: Apodemus speciosus (assembly GCA_002335545.1). Classification (NCBI taxonomy): domain Eukaryota; kingdom Metazoa; phylum Chordata; class Mammalia; order Rodentia; family Muridae; genus Apodemus; species Apodemus speciosus. Next base: position 135,238 of record BDUI01000300.1, read on the forward strand.
AATGACCCAATCTCTATAAAAATCATTTGAGAAGATAATCTATTCTTCCTCCTGGAAGACTGCAGGCAGTCACCCGCCTGCCCCACCTCCCTATTCCCCACCTTAAATATTTCCCACTGGCTGTCATAAATGGTGGGTGGATGGAGTCCGATGAATTCTAAATTACTTTTAAAATTTGACATTACTTTGCTGCAAGCCAACTACTTTGTAAGCTGTGTCAGCTAAAGGTCTCCCACCAGTTACTCTGAAGAAGTTACTGCTGTCATATCTGTCCTGCTAATTTAAGCAGAAACCGTAATTAGATTTAAGTGGTCCTGTTTCCACAGAAATGAATGGCAGCATCTGTAGAGAGAGCCAACTCTTCCAAACCCTTTTGGCTACCGTCACTCTACAAGTTAGCAGTGTGGAGTGAGGCCCAGTTCCAGACTCTGTCGGCCTAATTTCATATCTGTGGATGCACAACACTAAATCCAATCTTTAAGGCCTTGCTAGGATGGTTGCAAAGCCAAGCACATTCCAAGTTTTATGCTGGCGGTGTCTCCTGAGAAGGGCAGTGTGTGTGTGTGTGTGTGTGTGTGTGTGTGTGTGTTCTCAAGCCCTTAGCATTAAGAGGAAAAAGTAAGGATAAATCTGAGCAGAAAAATCAGAAAAAGTAGAAAGCTATGCTAATAACCAAACAATGGAAATTTCAAAGATGGTTTTGATAAAGCTTTTGTTGTTTCTTTGTTTACTACTCTGAGAAAGGAGTACATGCTTGTGTCTTGGAAATCTGATTAGTGATAGTGCGCTGTTTGAGGGTCTCCTGATAGGAGGGGTGGCTGTGGGGGATGAGGGGGCTGTCTGGGCTCGTCTGTTTCCAGATAGGGAGCTAAAGACATTGATTTTGGGCCTGAGAAGTTGTCCTGTGGGCAAAGTACTTGCAGCAACAGCCTAAAGGTCTGAGTTTAATCCCTTGATCCACATAATGTTGGGAGGAGAGAGTCAACTCTACAAATTTGTCTTCTGAGCACTACATGTATGCATGCATGAATAATAATAATAATAATAATAATAATAATAATAATAATAATAATTTTTAAAAGATATAAATATTGAGATATCCCATCCTGTGTTATAGCTTGAACAATAGAACTGGGAGTCCTTGAGTATCAAAGCCTCATGCCTGTCCTGTAGACACTGTGGGAGGGACATGCATAAACTGTAGATGACTCAATTTCTCCATAAACTTGCAATATGGCTGGGGCACTAAACTATGCAAAGTCAAAAACAACGTTGGAAATGCATAGCATATCAGAGATTATCAGGTTATCTTATTGAGACCAATAAAGAGTAAAACTTGCTCAAAATGGGGAAAGTGTGATCTAAAACCTTCACTTACTACAAACCTGGATACATGCTGAAAGATGATGGCATGACCAGATTGAGGTTACCCACCTAGCTAGCCATCTGAGAACTTGGCAGTCTGTGCCATCTCAATCCACCCTGATCAGTGTTCTATTGCTATGAAGAGACATCAGGACCAAGACAACTTTTGCAAAGAAAACTCTTCTAAAAGAAAGCATTTCATTGGGGCTTGCTTGCTTGCAGTCTTAGAGGGTTAGTCCATGATCATCACGGCAGTGAGCAGACAGGCATGGTGCTGGAGCAGCAGCTGAGAGCTTTACATCCTAATCCACAGATAGCAAAGGGAGGGAGAGGGAGGGGAGGGGGAAGGAGGA
>BDUI01000300.1:140154-175600 GCA_002335545.1 Apodemus speciosus
GAAGTGACTCCTGCAAAGTGTCCTTTGACCTCTGTACATGACCCCCAATATATATATATGTATATATATGTATATGTATATATATATATTATTTGAGATAGGGTCTTACTGTGTAGCTCTAGCTGTCTGAGAATTCACTATGTAGAGCAGGCTGGCCTTGAATTCACAGAAATTCTGCCTCTGCCTCCCAAGCACTGGGATAAACACACACACACACACACACACACACACACACACACACACACACACACACGGGGGAGAGAGAGAGAGAGAGAGAGAGAGAGAGAGCACATATATAACATACATACACACACAATGCAGATCTTCAGATCTTTGCAGGAATGCTATGCCGAGTAAAGATAGGTTCTTAATTTAGATTCCACATCAGATACATTGCCTGGGGAAGACTGTCTTGATGCTTCAAGTAGTTTCCAGACACAATTGAGTGAGGGAGAAAGGCCACTAGTACAATCTTTTTCAATATTTCCCATTCATTCCAAAGGGCCAGCATGGACTATAGCAGCCCTAGGTGCATGAATCCATGCCAACGAACTTTCTTTTGGAAGTGGTCTCATTCACCCAACTTTCCATCATCCACATCTCTTCTGTTTTCACTCTTGCAAGTCAAGGGGAGGAGAGACATGCTGGGGTTCCCTTGCCATTTACAACAGGGTGGTTGCTATTGGGGTGGGGAAGAGGAACAATTAATAACAACAGGCATAAACAACAAATGTTGGCAACAGGTTTGGTCCTGACAAAGACTTAGTGATGCATGATCATGACATGCCAAAACATTAGACAGGAGACTTCTCACGCACGACTGCCTCAGATCACTTTGCCAGCAGATAGCAGCAGGCTCTTGGGAGTAGCTTCCACAGAAAGCAGCGTCCCAAACAGGACATTGTGGCTTTACTTTGTGGGAAGAAACAAAAGCGATATGCAATGTCAAAACATTCCCATGTTCAGAATGACCTGACGCCATATGGGATTCTATGAGTTAGAAATGGTTGATTAAAATTTCAGTACCTTAAAAAAAGGCTTATCCTCAAATCTGGCTACCTCTAGAGTTGGGTTATATCCTCATGGAAAATGACAAGGTCTTGGTCTGTGTCAGGCTCTCTGCTTTGGAATTTGAGCTCACCCTCTCGGGAATATGGGAGTAATGGGCAGCCCCATAGAATTGTAGGCAAATATCCAGACCATGATATGGCTGAAATACAAATTTGCATTTTCAATAGTAAAATGAAGCAAGGGAGGCTGAGTAATATTTGGTAGATAATTTCTAGGGTTTTCATATGCTACACATATGCAAAGAGTCAGTCTTTTTTGGATATTCTTAACTGGGTGAGAGAATTAGTGCATGTGAAAAGCCAGCTGTTCCCAAATTGAGACCGGAGTGCCAACAAAACAACTCGGCAGTAAAAAGAGATGTTTTCAATAACTGTATACACATATATAATGGAAAAAATCAAAATAAATAAAATACTAGATTCAATGATCTGCCATAAAGAACATTGAAGATCTACCTCTAGGGCAGGAAGTGAAGGGTTATAAACTGTTTGTGTTAGTTGGTTTTCTGTTGCTGTGACAAAATGCCTAAGGAAGTCAACTTAAAAGGAGGAAAGGTTTATTTGGGCTCATGGTTTTAATCTACGGTCCCTCGGTTCTGTCACTCCTGGGCCTGTGGTGAGGAAGAACACCATGGCGGTAGGAGTATGGTGGAGTACAGTGGGTTCCCTCATGTACAGGAGGTAGAAGGGTGGAGTAGGAAGGGATGGGGGACAAAATGCACCCTAGGAAGACACTTCACCCCCAATGTCTTACGTCCTGCAACGAGGCCCCATTTCCTGAAGCCCTTAGTAATACCAGAAGTAAAGACCAAGCCTTCAACAAACAAATCTCTGAAGGACATGACACATCTAAAATGTAGAATATTCCTAGAAAAATTTAAGATCGGCAGAGGCTAGAAAGATTGCCATTTTGAAATTCTGTCTATCCACTAAGAAAACCATTTAAAACAAGCTCTGACAGATTCCCAAGGAGAAAGAAAAAGAAAACCAGAAAAGCTGAGGGTGGAAGGGGCCTTTCTAAGATGACCTGTGTGCTTTGTATCCTCTTTCCCATTCTCTATCTGGAGAGCCTGCCCCTTTGCAGCATCAGGAGGAACTTGATAATATAACCAGACACTTGCATCATATGGAATTTGAATACAAACCGAGGCCTAAGTAACCTACCCTCTGTGTCATGCTACATTCTCATGCCATTCCAACTTACCATACCAAGTCTGGAAACTATAGCAATGAAAGGAATTTCAGTTCTTACTCACATCACTCCCAGGACATTCTGGGGACATATTTTCTATTCAGTGACAACGATTCCCACACTCCTTGCCTCTTCCGTGGTCGGCAGCCAATCTGTGGGCATGCACTGTATAAGAAAGGTAGCCGAATGCGAGTCTGGGAGCAAGCCTGTAGCATTCCTCTGTGGTCTCTACTTCAGTTCCTGCCACCAGGTCCCTGCCTTGAGTTTCTGCCTTGAGTTTCTGCCTTGCTTTCCCTTGATGATGTACTGTAATGTATTCATCAAAGAAACCCTTTACCCCAAAGTTGATTTTAGTCAGTATGCTATCACAGTAACACAAGCAAACTAGGACTCCAAGCTCATTTCCCCACTTCAAGGACAAAGGCATAAAGTTAAGAGTCAGCTTTTACAGTGGCCTCTTCTAGATCTCCCAAAGGAACCCAAAGGCCTCCAGTGATTCTCCTAAACCTACAGACACTTTAAATTCCAGGGATGACAGATCCTTGCAGGACAAACAATTTCCTCCACCCACTCGAATGAGGGCAAGGCTCTGATTGGAAAGGAGCAGCCCTCCCCAAGAGGCAGCTTGTCCTTCCAGACAATAAGGACTACAGGACTGCACTGAAGAAGACTGAGATGGTGCTCAACCAGACCACACTTTGACTTCTTGCTCCTTGCCCAAATTCTCCTTCGGTTTAAGACCTAAAGATAGACTCACAGACACTTCATAGCTCCTCTTCCCAGACTGCACATTAATTAAATCTCCTGTCTCTGCCTTTCATCATTACTTGTCTCTTTAATTGGGGTATTATGACAGCTGCTGAGTCTAGCTTGTAGGGACCATCAAAGCCAGGGCTTTTCCTGCTGAGACTCCAATCACAATGGTAATGATTCTCAACGTGTATTTCCTTTAGGCTTGTGCGTATTAGAGTGACTCATGACTATCCAGCTTTGTACAGGAGAAGAGGACCAAGACACCTTCTCCCAATATCCCTCCTGTCAGGAGGGTCACCAAATTCGTGATCATGGTTATCCTTGTCATGTCTATTTCCTTTCTCCTCACCTCAAATGTCCTAAACAGCTTTGGTTGGATGTCTCTTGAATCCAGAGTTATCTGTGTCCCTTAAGAGGATGGAGCAAAAAGGAAAGAGGAAACCGGTGGTCCACAGGCATTGCAACCTAAAAATTGCACCTTTGCAAGAATTCAAACCTATTAAACCACTGAATAAATTACATTCTTTTTTGCCCTGAAAAATAATACTTTAGAATAATACCATATAACATGGCAAAGAGTCTGGGCAAAGTGATGGTTTACGAGAACTGAAAGTTGGCAAAATTAAAGTTGGCTGACTTTAATCACATCACACAGGTCTGGGTGTCGTGTTAGTGGGTTGGTGAGCAAGAAAGGTGTGTGTATGCATGTATGTGTGTGTGCATGTGCACTCATGTGTGCATGTGTGTGTGCTTGTACATTTGTGTGCACATGTGAGTGTCTGTGTGTATCTCTGTGTGTCTGTGTATGTGTATATATATGTGTGTGTGTGTCTCTTAACAACAGCAATTTAAAAGATTAAAAAATAAAATGTTTTGTATTCAATAATGGAAAGTGAGCATATTTTGATCAAAATGTAACAAAGTAAAACTAAACATTAAAAAAATTCGGAGACAAAATGTTATGTAGCACATGCTGGCCTCAAACTCTCCATGTAACTGAGGCTGACCTTACACTGCTGTTCCACTCTGAGTGCTGGGATTACAAGCCTTTACCATTCCTCAGTGCTGGGGATTGAGCCCAGGGCTATGAACTTACAAGACAAGCACTCTACCAGTTAATTATTTCCACGGCCCTTCAAAATTAAAAATGTTGATAAATATGAAAACGACATTCAATGTATCTTCAAAAATCACTCTCCAAAAATTACATTTATATTGCATAGTTAAAATACATATAATGTTGAATATCAGAATTTCAAAGCAAACTTATTTACACAAAAGTTAAAAGAATGAAACTTTGCAATTGTTTATGTTGAATATATGGTGTATGCTATTGAGTAGAGGTCAGAGGATATCTTCCAGGAGTAGATTTTCTCCTTTTACCATGTGGGCTCCCAATATCAAACTTAGATGTCAGGTTTGGTATTGTGTACCTAAAAAAACCTTTTACTTATTTTATTTTATTTTATTTATGCTTTTATAAGGAAGATTTTTTCTTTTTATTTATTCTTTTCTTATATATTACATCCCTACTGCAGTCTCTCCACTCTCCCCTGCCCCAGTCTCTCTCCCCACATCCCCTTTCCCCCACATCCACCCCCATTTCACCTCTCCTCAGAAAAAAGCAGACCTTCCAGGGACATCAACCAAATATGGCATAACAAGCTACCAAAAGACCAGGCACACATTCTTACATCAAGGCTGTATGAAACAATCCAGTAGGAGGAAAAGGGTCTCAAAGGCAGGCAAAGAGTCAGAGATGCCCCTGCTCCCACACAACAATAAAATATATGAAGAGGACCTAGGTCAGACCCATACAGGCTCCCTGATCTCTGAGTCTCCATGAGTCCCTGTCAGTTGACTCTGTCGGCCATGTTCTTGTGGTGTCCTGATCCCTCTGGCTCCTTCCATCCTTCCTCCCCTCCTCTTCAGGAATCCTCCAAGCTCCACCTAAGGTTTGGCTGTGGGACTCTGTGTCTGCTCCCATCAGTTCCTGGGTGAAGTGTCTCTAATGACAACTATGCTAGGCTCTGGTCCCAGCACATCCTGCAGGCATGGCAAACTCTAGGTTGGAGGTTTTGTGGCTGGGCCTGTGTCCACATTTCTCTCCCTGAGGCCTTGTCTGGTCACAGAGGATGGCCAGCTAAGGCTCCATGACCCTCTACTAGGAGCCACTTTGAAATGAGTATAGCAGTTTCTCAGAAAATTAGGAATCAATCTACCTCAAGACCCAGACATACCACTCTGGGCATACACCCAGAGGATGCTCCGTCCTACCACAGGGACACATTCCACTATTTTCATGGCAGCTTTATTTAATAACAGCCAGAAGTTGGAAACAACCTAGATGACCCTCAACTGAAGAATGGATAAGAATAATGTAGTACATTACACAATGGAGAATTATTCACTCAGCTGTTGAAAAAAAAAAAAAGACATCATAACAAACATTTTCATTCAATTTTGATCTAATTTTCTAAGCATTTATTCAGTTTCATTACATAGTTTTATTAAAAAATTAAACTGTATAAAGATGTTTACTACTTAGATATTATATCTAGATCATCAACTGTAGTGCAAGGTTAACTGCTTAATATTACAAAGTGTTCTTCAGGTCCCATTAATTCACGAGGTCGTGAAACCATGAAGAGAAATACAAAAAGAAACAAGAAAATGAGTTCTCAACGCTGTACAGGAAAACGTTTTTCCTTCTTAGGCAAGAATCACTTCTGTGCAGAGAGAAAGGCTTTGTTGGGTATTGTTAAATAGATTGTTGATATTCTAAATGTTTGTAACTTTTTACTTTAACCCCTCTGCTCGAACCTACCAGCACTCCAAAGCAATGTCTGTCACATAGGCCGCAGCACTAACAACACACCTTTCATATTCACTCAGTTGGTGTCTTGGTAAAGTAGAGGCAGGAGGATCCAAAGGCCAAGTCCAAGGTCTTGGCTCTACTGCTACTTGAGGGCCAGCCTGGGCTGCATGAGACCCTGTCTCTAAAACAAAAAAGAGCATAAGACGAAAGAGTGTGAGAATGTGTTCTTGTAGGGCCTAAGAGGTGGATGGAGTCTGCTGTAACCTCAACCCTAACCTTAACATCGGACCTAGAGAACGCTCCAGCTCTTCACGGAATACAGCTGTTTTTTAATTTCTGTGACATCTGGTGCCTGCTGACAGTTTAGGGTCTCAGGCCTTCTTGCCAAGTTCTTTTTAAAATCATTTTAAATACATCTCTCAATTTATACATTCATTTATACTAACTTGGACTCTGTTCTGATGTACTTTTTCCTCTGCTCTCCCCACATTTGATCTTAAGTCCTGGCTCTTATTTTGTACTTGACATTAAAATAGTCCCGCCTGTCTGTAGGTTTCTTCCTGCCATCCCATCTAAATTGCTCGAAGACGAGTTTTTCCAGCACTGTGCCCTACCATACTCCCCTTGAGTCTGCGGTGGGTATCTGCCCCCATGAGCAATTGTTTTCAGCAGAGCTGGGCTCCAGGCCCTCCTCTCCTTGACTGATCACCTTGTTGGGTTTACCTCCCTTCCTGTAAATGTGCTCCTGGTGCTGGACTGGACCCTTTCAAACTCACAGCTCTCATTTTTCACTGAGTAACTCCAGTCAAACACGGACCAACAGTTCTACGACTTAACATTATTTAATATAATTGCAAGCATCTGTGCTCTTGCAAGCTTACTTTCTGTTGGGTGCTTTGCAGATCTTTCTCTAGCTTAGTTATATTTTATATTCTTGCACAAAGATAAGCTAATTTTGTTTCTCACAATTCCATCAAAATAATAATTTAATTACACAAGTCTGTAAAAAGTTACAAGTGTATAAAGGAAAATGTGAATTTTTTTCTCCATATCATTTCAACCTCATCCCCCGACCAAAATTTTAGTTAACTGGTTTTATCTTTTTTCTATGTATACACATTTGCAAATGCTGTTTTTGTTTTGTTTTATTTTGTTTTGTTTGAGACAGTGTTTCTCTGTGTAGTCCTAGCTGTTCTAAAACTTACTCTGTAGACCAGCCTGTCCTTGAATTTACAGAAATCCACCTGCCTCTGCCTCCTGAGTGCTGGGATAAAAGGTGTACACCACCACAACAGTTGCAAAAGCTTTTGTAAACATTTTTGTTTCTTTTCCTGAGACATGATCTTTCAATATAGCCCAGGCTGGCCTAAAACTCAATATGTATCCCAGGCTAGCCTCAAACTTGAGGTCCTACTGCCTGTCACTCAAATTCTGGAATTACAGGCTATGTACCACCACATGTGGCGTTAAAGCATTTTTTCCAGAGTACTGGCCATTGAACACAGCCTTATACATGCTTGTCGAGTGCTCTACCAGGGAGCTTTATCCTGAGCCTTAGTACATTTTTAAACATACACAGAACATGACTTTTCTCAACATCCTCCTTGTGGTTTTGCTTTGCTTGCAACACAGCGTACCACGGGTTCCATACCTGCACAACAGAACCCCTCACTCTGAGTATAAACACGAGCAAGACGAATACGACCAACAATTACATTGATGCAAAATAATCGAAAGCTAAACGCAAGGAGCGTTACGTGTGTGCAATCGCTCTGCTGGGAACAGTATTACGATAGTGAATCCAGTCAACCTGCCTGGATTGAGACATGCCTAGAAATTTAGTAAAACGCCCTGCTGGGTGTATCTACGAGGGTTTCCGGAGGCGGCTGATGGCTAGGTCAGCTAGCTGAGTGCGGAACACGCCCCCGTGGCATTAGTGGCGCTGTCCAACAATGTACAATGTACCGATGTGCACTGGCACCGATGGCTGTCTAGAGCAACTGCCTCATTACTCCATCGTGATCTCCCCAGCACTGGGCTCTGACTGTCCAGCCTGCCGTATTGTATTCCAGGGTGGTCAGCTAAGCCGGTCTCACCACTCCTCTCATGATCATCTTTGTTCCATGACTCTGGAGAGCCCTGACTGACACGAATAGAACTTCAAATAATGCTTGAAAAGTTCCGAAGCTTGAAGCTCTCTGAAATGGATCCCTCTATTGTGTAAGGTTCAAAGGATATAAGTGACTTAATAATAGCAACAACCATTATTATTGTTATTATTATAAGACTTGTCACAATTGCTAATTTATCCATCTACTTCCCTACATGTGTTATTTTTTTCTAAGTTTTTACTTTCTCTAAAAAATGCTATGATGACAGTCCTTACATAGCGTGCATCTTACCAGATGGTGCTGGCCACGGATTGACCTCTCTATCAACAGCGTAAAAAGATCTACATGACAATTTTAAAGGTGTTTCTGATTATGCAGGAAAATATATATATATATATACCTATTGCAAAGAATTTGAAAAAATGTCAGAAATAACTACAGTGTTTAACACTCATAACTTTACAGTAATTCAAAGACAAAACCATTGCTTATAATTTAATGTACTGAGTTAGGAATATTTTAATTAATACATTTATTTTCTCTCTTTTTTTCACGTGATATTGCAAACACATGCAAACATATTGTTACCTATGACATTAAACATGTAACCACATGCACACCATCTCTTACCTAAAGTTCCCAGTTATTGAACATTTATGCCAGTTCTAGCCTTTTACTATATACACATCTTCAGCTAGCTCTTTTAGAGGATTTATTCATTTTTTATGTGAATGTGTGTGTGTGTGTGGCGCGTGCAGGTGTTTGTGCAGACCACAAGAGGGTGCCTGCATGTATGTCTGTGTACCACATGTGTTCAGAGCATGGAGACCAGAAGACTCTCGTGGAGAACACAGACTCTCCTAGAACTGGAGTTACAGATAGCTGTGAACCACCGTGTGGATGCTGGGAATGGAGCCTGGGTCCTCTGGAAGGGCGGCCAGTGCTCCTAACTGCTGAGCCATTTCTCCAGCCCCACAGTTGGTGTTTGAATTTACATTTTTGTCCATATTTCTGTTTCCTTCAAACAGGAAAAAGTATAAACTTCTGATTGACGTGGAGCATCCAGAGACAGTTGTCACTGATGTTATTGACACCCATTGCAGGAGCACTGTGCAGAAGGGAGCCTCTATTTCCACCTGGAAACATCTAACTGATCTCGGTTTCTCTACTTTCTCCAGCGCAGATCCCAGCCACACATTCACTATCATAGGACTCAATCATCTTAACACTGGAGTCTGCTCTGTGCACCCAGCTTGTCAATGGAATACCATTTCTTCCTTTTTTTTTTTTTTTACAATCTTTCTCCTTCCAAATTCTTTATGGCGACCCTTGAGCTTCATGTGTGTGCATGTGCCTCTGAGTGTGAGTGCGTGTGAGTAGGAGAGTGTGTATTTATGTGAAGGAGTGTGTGTATATGTGTGTGAGCTTATGAGTGTACATTTGTCAGTGTGAACATGTGTGTGTGTCAATGTGTGTTAATGAGTATATGTGAGTATGAATATGTGTGTGTATACTCGAGTGTGTGAGTATGTAAATGTATGTGTATTGTATGAGTGTGTGTGAGAATGTGTATGAGTATGAATGTATGCATCAGAGAGTGTGCATGTGTGTATACATATGCAAATATGTGTGCATGTGTATATAGTGAATGACTGTATGAGTATGTTTGTCAATGCTTGGATGTGTGTTTCTGTGTGTGAGAGAGATCTGGGGATAGAGAGCTATCCATATAAGACTGGGTTGTCCATTAATCTGAATTCTGTTTTTTTGCTTAGGTAGATGTTGTCTGGTCCTGGATAAGAGATGAGTCAGTCCCCTCTGTGTCTCAGGGTCCTAACCAGAAAACCAGAGATGTATATAACAGGCCTCCTCGCAATGTGGCTTTTAGTAGCAACACACTGAATGAAATCACTGCAAAATAATTCAGTCATCACAGAAAGTCATCTGCAAGCATGCCTAAGGTGATGCTGTGTGGCTGGTATGTTGACCTGGTTAAAGAAGAAATCTCATTTGTTGGACAAGCTGACCCTAGCATTTCCTTCTGCTCTGGGGTGACAAACAAAATTGAGTTTATTCTATAATGCAACTTCAGAATAAAAGGCAGCAGTGTGTGTGTGTGTGTGTGTGTGTGTGTGTGTGTGTGTGTGTGTGTGTGAAAGTGACTGTGGGAGGCAATGGCTAAGGAGCCAGAAGCACCATCTACCTATCAAGGTTGTCCATAGGTTTGGTCAAGAATTTGCATCAAGGAACTCCTGCACAAACCGCTACCGTTTCTTTAGCCACAGGCAGAGAGTTCACGTCAGTTTCTTTTTCTTGCTTTCATCCATATGCAAGCGAGCGATAACATGTACTAAGTTAAATAATGCGTGGTACTCCAACTATTCTTACTTCTTATCCTTTGGTTATTGTAATTACATGTAATTTTGCGATGGGTTTTCTATTTTTTAAGAAATCGCACTTTTGTACTTGATCCAGCTAACAGGATTTTCTTACATTACTTCCTAAAGAGGCCATCTTTTAAACTTCTAATGTTATTCCCTATTCATTAGTACATTTGCCTGTGGGGTATGTTCATAAATGGGTTAAAGTTACAAAGTTATGCTTATAAAAGCTCATGGTAATTGGAGTATCAGGAGGATTTATTAATTTTGAAATCTTAAAAGAGCAAAAGCTGAAATGAGATTGGATTAAGTATATTCTTGCATGCAGTTATTCTAAACACCCTTAAGGACCAAAGACTAACTTACAGAGGACATTATGCAAATGTGAATATATCTCTAAGTGCCTTGTAGGCTTGCTGATGTAATATTTTACATGGTTAGTTAAGTACATCAAGAAAAAGGGCTGACCTTGATAGGGTATAAAGGTGCTTATTTCAAAACAACTGCTTTATTTAATAGGCCACTGCCGTCCAATCAAGAAGGCACATGGACTCAAGAGCCTTCTCATTAGCATCGTAGGCAGCCAAGTATCTGCCGCTCCATAGGAAACCAAGAGTATTTATAACATAACCAAGTCTCCTATCATTTGTGCTTGTCATCTTAATATCACATGTGCGCAGATGACCCTCAGAAACCACAGTGTTGCAATACGCAGAGATTACTTCCTTGTCATGGCGGATCCCAAGAATTCTCTGTGGGAAGTTTGTTTTTTTTGAATACAGGTCACCAGGTCTTTTAGAAATTTATTTTAGCAGAGTTTCTTTTTTTTTTTTAATGGTTGGGCTAAGAATTACAAGTTTAAAAATATTTATTTTTAACCGTGTCTTTGTGGGGGTCAGGGGAGCGTGGACATGTGTGCGCAGGTGCCCTCGGAAGCCACAGATACTGGATCTTCCTGGAGACGGAGCTACCGTTGGTTGTGAGCAGTCACTGTGGGTGCTGGCAGACAAACTAGAGTCTTCCGCAAGAGCAGCGCAAGCTCAGCCACACAGCCATCTATCCAGGCCACAGAACCGCGAGCTTTTACAGTGTCTTCCCCTGATACACCCCCCCGCCCCGCCCCCAATCTCTTCAGGACCCACAGAGGCCACGTAAACCGTAATTCAAACAGACTTCCGCAATCTACTGAATCTTTCCCAACAGCCGCATGATCATCTCGGATGAGTGATAGACAGGGTTTCCTGTAACTTGCTGTTTCTCTGTTAAGATGAATACAGTGTTAATGGCGATGTTGTGACTCTGGTTGTAGAGGCTCAGAGCAGGCAGGCAATCTGGTACTCATTGGCTCACTTGTTCTGTTGGGTTTTTGTTGTTCTTTAATTAATTCTTTGTGTGTGTCGTGTTAGTGTTTGTTTTGTTTTCGACAGGGTCTCTCTATGTAGATCCCGCTATCCTAAAATAGATCTGGCTATGTCAGAGATCCCGCCTGCCTCTATCTCCAGAGTACAGGGATTAAAGGCATGTGCCACCACACCACAGCCTAATTAATTTTTTTAAGTTAGCATACAAAGTGACAGGTTTCGTTAGAATATGCTCCCGTTCATACGGTGTTCTGCTTTTTCCTGTTTCATCGCTCTCCCGATCAGGATATTCTCTTCCCTTCCAAGTAGTCCTTGCTTCTGCTTTCACATCTCAAGAAGTCTGTCGCTCTCTTTTTCCCCTCCTCACCTTCTCTTAAAAACCTCTTCCTCCCCAGGAGCTAGAGAGGTGGCTCAGGGGCTAAGAGTACCTACTGCTCTATAAGAGCATCTAGGTTTGGTTCCCGGCACCCACACTGCAACTTCAGTTCCGGGTGAGCCAGCATTCTTTTCTGACCTCTACAGATAGCAAGTACAGACATACATTCATTCAGGCAAAATGTGCTCACACACACACACACACACACACACACACACACACACACACACACACACACACTTAAATCTAGAATTCACATATGGAAAAAAAAACATTCAGCATTTACGTAGCACCTTTTCCCCGTCCATTCATCTGTTGATGGATATCTGGACTAATCCTCGTCCCCAGCTCTTGGGAACAATATGGTAGTAAAGATGAATGCACAAGCTTCTCTGTGGTGTGCTGACCAAGAGTGGTATAGCTGGGTCATAGAAGATCTATTTTTAGTGTTACAGAAACGCTCACGTGGACTTCTGGCGTGGACCACTTTGTATTTCTACAACGCTCCCCTTTGCCCCACCTCTTTACCTCCTTGCCAACACTCGCTGCTTGGCTCCACCCCCACCTCCACCCAGAGATTGAACTACGGCCTGTGCATCCATCCACTCTACCATCAAAATACATCCTCACTGTCCTTTGTTTCCTGATGAGAGTAGCCATTCTGACTAGCAGGAGATACAATCTCACGCAGCTTGTCATTTGCATTCTCCTATTTGCTAAGGGTTTTTTAGTGCTTTTCCAAATATTTATATTCTGTCCTTTGTCATTGTATATTAAGTTTGTTGGATGATTTGAAGTGTTTTGGTGTTTAATTTATAGGTTCTTTACATATCCTATATATCAATTCCCTGTCTGATGTAGAGTTGTCCAAGATTTATTCCAATTTTGTAGACAACCTCTTCATTCTGGATTGTTTCCTTTACCATGCAGATTTTTACTTTTATCTAATTCCATTTGTAAATTCTTGGGATTGGTTCCTATGTAATCAGATTCCTTTCCAGAAAGTTCTTGCCCCTTCCTAGTTTATACCTCTGTTTCCCTCTAGCAGTTTCGACGTTAGGTCTTCTGTGAAGGCCTCTGATGCATGCTGAACTGATTTTCGTGGGGATGAGAGACTTACTGAGTGTCAACCTTCTGCATGTGGGAGCCCCGTGCTCACAGGATCAGGGCAGCTCTCCCCAGTGTGTGCTTCTGACACATTTGCCAAAAACTGAGTAGTTGTAGCGGGGCAGGTTACTCCTGGGTCCTGTGTCTTATTCCAACAGCCTATACGTTCACTTTATAATAGCATCATTACTATGGCTGATAGTGTGGTTTGAGATCTGGCATTGTGACTCCTCCAGAGCTGTACCACACACCAGGGCCTGATTAGGATTGTCTTGGTTCCGGTTCTTTTGTCCTTCCATATGAATCTTAGAACCGTTTTTTTTTTTTTTCTAGTTCTGCGAAGAACGTAATTGAAATTTTGAGGAGCGTTTCAGGGATATAGCCATTTTACCATATTAATTTCACCAATCTCTGATTATGAAAGATCCTTCCATCTTATACAGTCTTCTTCACTTTTCCCCCCCTCAGTGTCTTAAAGTTTTCATTATAGAAGTCTTTCCCTTGCTTTGTTAAGTTTATTGTCACATATTTTATGTCTTTGGAATTACCATAAATGAAATTTTATTCTGATTTTCCCCCTCAGGGGAATAAAAATAAGTATGGAGTTTCTAAAATAAAAATAAGATAGTCAAAAATACCACATGACGAAGCTGCAGAGATGGCTCAGGGGAGAGCTGTATTAATTAGTCTGTCGGTTGTGTTCGATTGGTCTGTTGGTTTTGTTCACTAGTGGAACAAAACTAATAAAATTGATACGTATTAAGGGGTGATTTATAGATCGGCTTATGTAGTATGAACTGGGAGGTACAACAGTGACCTCTTCACCCACAGAGTCTGAGAACCAGGTCACCGCTCAGGTCCTGAGGCTGAAATTCTTAGCAGAGCCAGTCTGGAATTTAAGGCTTAGAGAATTCCTGGAAAGCCCTTCATTTTCAATCCATATTGGAAGGGTGGAGAAACTGGCATCAGCAAAAACATGGTGCTGGTGATGGCAGTAGCAGCAGCAACTAAGTGTTCGCCAGCAGGAGCTCGAAGGTAAGCAGGTAAGAAAGCAATTGCTTTGTGTTCTGACCTTCTGGTATCTAAGACCTCAGAAAGTACTATCCACGCTAGCAGAGGGTTTTCCCACTCAGTTCATTTATTCAGGAAATACCTTTTCAGACCCACCCAGAGGCATGTCTCTTAGTTGATTCCAGATCTGGTCAAGTTGCTAGCCAAGATAAACCATCTAAAGTCTACCCTTTCACATCACCTTATGTCACTCTTAATTTCCAAATAAAAATTGTAGTGAGATCATAGTTCTACTTAACATGACATAATCACTCATGAACAACCACAAACATGCTGTTGTTTCCCTCAAATAGGTGGCAAAGTCCCTTGAGGAGTATTTAGTCTTTTAGTGTCCTATAACTTAAATGCAATAATATAGGCTTATAGAACTTACCTACTGATATTACCTCAACTGATGTTGAATTACATGGTCAAGACATAAAGAAAATATAAATATCAATATCTGCTTAATGTATACACATACACACACATACATATATATATATATATATATATATATATATATATATGCACAAACATATTCTTAACAAAGTAGGACAGAAGCACTTAGGGCATTATAATCTACATTTCTGTGACTAATTAAATGGCCTTAGCTGGTATTTATAACTACTCTCTCTACCACCCATTCCACATTCTCCCCTCTCTTAGCAAGCACTTCAGCAGGGCTTGGAAGTTTAACTGGAGAGATAACTAATACCTTCATCTATAAAGGGTCTGACCCTTTGTCATCCTTTATAGATAGCCAATCTCCCCCCACCACACAACACACACACACACACACACACACACCCTGGAAGACTGGACCAATCATTCCTCTTAATACTGTGAATCCTTTCATAGCTTGTTGACTTGGGGCATCAGGAGACTGAAGTTGCCAGGCAGAGGTCTCCACTTCCAGTTCAATGTAATATGTATTGTGCCTCCTGGAAGAAACACCTACCTCCCTTCTGAAACCAAAACTTCTAGGTCAATGGAGCCTAAAATTACAGGATCAGGAAGTAGGAGTTCTGCTATAGCCTCATTTTGGATGATGGTAAGTGGTACCAACCTCAGTTCTACCCATTGCATTCTGGACCCATGAATTTTAACATTGGACAGACAGGAACCATATATGCTGGTTTGAAGAATATTCAGCCTTCTGGAGACCTCTGTCTTAGCCATCAAATCTAATGCCACCTAGTCGACTCTGTAACTGCATCTTAAAAGGCCATCCCTCCAGTGGCCATACCGTCTGAATCCATCTGATCTCAGACCCCTGAGAATACTGAGTGCTGTAGAAGACAGACAGACAGACAGACAGATATGTAGATAGATAGATAATAGATAGATAAACAGAGACAGCAAAACACAGAGAGACAGAGAAAGAGGTAGAAGAAGGAAGAGGAGGAAAAAAAGGAGGCGAGGAGGAGGAGGAGAGGAAATCCTTAAAATTTCCTTGAAGGGCCATTCTACCATCCTATCAATGGCGCTCCCTCAGGAAGGTGAGGGACAAGGCGAGACTAGTGGATGCCAAGGGCTTGAGTCTACTCTTACGTCTTTGGTTATGAAATAAGTTCCTTGGTCAGAAGCAACACTGTGTGGAATCTTGTGGCAGTGGATAAGGCATTCTATAAGTCCATGAGTGCTAGCTTTGGCAGAAGTATTTTGTATGGAAAAGGCAAATCCATGACCAGAACAAGTACCTATTCCAGGGAGGACAAAGAGCCACCTTTTACAGGATGCAAATGGTCCAACATAGTCAACCTGCCACTGGGTTGAAGCTGGTCACCCCAGAGAATGGTGCCATTATCGGGGCTCAGGGTTGGTTTCTGCTGCAGGCAGATCTGTCACTCAGCAGCAGCTGTAGCCAGGTCAGCCTTGGTGAGTGGAAGTTCGTGTTGCCTAACTCCATCTCAGCCACTAGAGGCACTTGGTAGGCCCACTGGGCAATGACCGGGAAGGTAGGGGCAAAGGTTAGTTGTCCACAGAATGGTTTATCCTACCTGCTTTGTTATTGAACTCCTCCCCGGCCAAGATTACTCTTTGGTGATCACAAAACACAAATATCTTTGTTTCCTTCACCCTGTTGTGGAGATCTAGCCACATACTTCTTCCTCAAATATTTTTATCTTCGATTTCCCAACTGTGTTTGTTCTGAGTCCTTGAATATCCATCTAAGCCATGGCCCATGAATTAGTACCCCACATTTGGCCACTTCTGCTTCCAAGCAAAAGGTATGACCCTGTGTCCTGCCCATTGGGAAGATTTTCTTCCGGGGTTGTCCTCTTCTGGATGGTGCCTGCAGAGCAGTGGAGAACAGTCTGCAAACCAGGCCCTCGCCTTTTCTTATTTAGTGAATGGCAGATACGTGGAGGTTGGTCGGCTTGTGGACCCGAGCCTCTGGGTTGTCTAACTCCAATCCGCACCTCAGCTGGTGAGATCTGACGAACACCAACGGTGCCTGAACCAAGCCTCCTGGGGCCTGAACTTCTTCTCAGCCTGGATACATGGAATCCTCCCGCACTATAAAACTATCTTCTGGGGCTGTCTTTTACCCCAGATTGTGGTAGGCTAAATTCAAGTTTCCTAACTTGTGGTCATTTCCTGTTCTCAGAGCCTCAGGCTCACTCAGTTCTAAACATGACACTCTTTCTTAACCATTGCCTTCTGGGTCATTCAGAGTGTCAAAATGGGACTTCTCTCATTGCCGACCCAACTGTCTCACCCAAAGCACAGGTGCTTTTGAGGCTTGTGAGAGCCATGGCTTGCCCTGAAGGGCTTATTGCCAGTCTTATTTCACCAGGGCCACCTGGCTTACCTTTGGGTGGGGCCTCTGCTTCACCACCACCAGCAGGAGCTCTGTGGCTGGAGCTGCTGTTCATCTTGGCTTTAGTTTTGGTGTTTCGCCAACCCCTTTCCAGCACTGTCTAGCTACTCTGCTCCAGCCTTCTCTCTGGAATGGGAACATTCTTACTTCCATTGATTCTTCTCCATTACCAGGTGGCTTGGAGACAATTTCTAGTCCTGGCTTAGCAGTTATTAATTAGCTTCTACTATCCAAACCCTTTTATGAATGGCTCAAAGAGACAAAGAATGCTCCAAAGAAAACTAGAAATTCATTACCACATCTCACCTCAAGAACATAAGTAAACATCCATTAACTGATCAGGAATGACAAATTGATCATTAACTGATATAACTATCTTTAAAAAAAATCTACTCTACAAATATTTTATAGGGAACATAGTTCTGTGTTTCCCAGGAGCATGGCGATTCCCTGACTCTCTCTCTCTCCCCCTCCCCTCTCTCTCTGATTACTCCTCTGCACTGGGCCAGGAGAAAACATAAATCATGTTTTCAAAGAAACCCGTCTGAATGAGGGAGATCAGGAAGAGGGTATACATTGTTTCGGGCCATTGCATCTTCCTTGTCCTAATAGGAGATGTTGGCATCGTCTTCTGATTGTTTTAAGTACCACTAAGGCCCCAGCAGCTCAGAGATGGGGATGTTTAGCAGGTGGGAAAATGATGACGAGAAGCAAAATGTAATTTCTTCCACTATAGCTCCCCACGAGCGGCACAGGCTCTGCAGTTAAATAAACACGTTTAAAGACAAAGGTTTTGCATTTTCATTGAAACACTGGCTGCTCACTTTCCTTCTTTTGGAGCCTGCCCAAACAGCCAGTGATTTGCATTTTCTCAAATAATCTCAGCGGTGTGCATCCTTCTGAAACACAGATGAAACCTTTTCTGAGTGCTGAGTAGAACTACACAAATACATACATACATACATACATAATACATACATAGGTACCTATACATATGCACATACATACCTATGCATACATACATACATACATACATACATACATACATACATATGTTCTAGGTATCCTCATGGATGATATGCAAACACAACTGATATTTATTTTTACTTTTGTGTGTATGTGCACATGTAAACATACACATATGTGCATTTGGGACTGTGAGTGCACACGTATCTGTTTACATGTGAAGACCAGAGACCTTCCTTGATTGCTCTCCACGTTACCTTTGACACAGGGTCTCTCACTGCTGCTCACTAATTTGCTAGGCCAGCTTGTCAGTAGCCCTGAGGACCTACCTGTCCCCATCACCTCATGCTAGGGTCGCAAAGATGTGTAACGTTGCCTGGCTTTTTTACATGGATGCTAACTCAGTCCCTCCCGCTTGCATGGCAACACTTTAATGACTTAGCCACTTCTCCCACCCCCTAATTTTGTTTAAAACACTATTGTATGCAGCAAAATTTCCAAACACTTGAACTTCACACACTTTCTACAAATATGATATCATTCCTGCCTTCTCAATTGAAGAGTTAATTCTTCATGACGTGTGCTTCAAATAGGACCCCCTTCTTTTCTTTTCTTTTCTTTTCTTTTCTTTTCTTTTCTTTTCTTTTCTTTTCTTTTTTCTTTTGAGAAAGAATCTCATGTAGCTCAGGCTGGCCTCAAACTCACTCTATAGCCAATGATGACTTTGTGCTACTGATCTTCCTGTTTCCACTTGGGATTACAGTTGCATGTCCCCATGTTGGGTTTAGATTTGTAAGAATATATGAAAAGACTGAGAAATATTTAATTGATAAAGGGCAATCTAAAGTGGTGGAAATTTAAAAGAGAAAATTGAATTATAAGAAACTATAAGGATAATTATATCATTCTAACATGTTAGTGAGGATCCCATGGGTTCTACTGTATGCTCTGACAAGTCACTAAACATCTGTTTATTTTCCACATTTAAAGATGAGGATAGGGTTGAGGGTACAGCTCAGTGGTAGAGTGCTTGTCTTGCCTGGGCAAGGCTATGGGTTCAATTCCTCCAGCATTGTGAAAAAAATAAAAGAGACAATGAAGGACTTATTTCACAGAGTCTCTGAGAAGAACACTATGTATGACCCACAGAACAACAGAGAGTGCATTAAAGGAGCCCAGACAAATTAACACATCACTGTCAGAGAGTCTAACTTCATACTCATTTTAAAGAACCCTCTGCAAACAACTCTAACAGCTTTGAGAAGCATATGGCTCTAACTTACCTTTCCTGGGCTTTTTCCTGGGTTGGACTTTTGGCACACCAGTACCCTCCCACAGATGCTCTCTATAGCCCACCCCGTCCTCAGGAGGAAACTCCCTTGCTCTGAGCTTGCTGTGTGGTGGTCCTCTACGTTTAGGTCATGAGTTCTTTTTCTCTCAGTAAACCACCCTCCTGGGTTTCCATGCCAACCGCCACCGTGGAGATGACTGCATCTCTACCCTTCTATGTCTTTCCTATTCCTTCCCTGAGAGCCACCCTGGACAAGGTGCTGGAAATGTATGAGAGCCCCAGTCTATTATAACTGACTGGACTGATTTTGTATGATTAAGGAAAAGAAAACCGAGACAAAACCACCAGGTGAAGTCTCCATAGTAAGTATAACCCTGAAGAACAGCATGGCATCCGGAAGGCCGGGTGGCTCCCAAGTCATCACAGTATCAGACTGCTTCTGTGTCCGCGACTGCAGAGTCTCAGAGATCTCATTGGAAGTGTTAGAGGGAGCCCACCAGAGATGACCACTCAGACACAGTTTGTAGCCAATTGAAAGTCTTTATTCCAGCTGGCWGGAACTATACTTGGGTACTCTGAACCCAAGTGTAGCCCACAGCATTTAGACCAAGGGGCATTTAAAGACAAACTCCACATCTTGGTGTTTGACTCAGCAGCTGCAGGGGAAGGTTTGCACAGGCAAGCAGCTTACCAGAAGCTAAGACATCTAGGGCTTCTTGACTAGGGGCCTAGAATAGAGTTGGGTCATTTTTCATGGGATTCTCCATTAAGAGGAACAGATTCTAGTCAAACCTAAAATGTCTTCAGCGAGAATACAAGAAGGAGGACCCTCTGCACTCTCTGGCCTGATCACAGGAGGACCCTTCACTCAGTTCACGACATACCCTGGTTCGAGTTGCCTTACACTTGGCCTAAATTTTCACTATGGCAGTAAGTTTTACTTATTTATTTTGTAACATTTTAAGGGTGCAACATTTTAGTTTTAATTTTTGTTTGCAGTAAAATAAACAAAGCCTAAAGTTTACCACTTTGCCCAGGTGTGGGGTTCTGTGGCGTTAAGCACATCCATCTTTTGTGCACAGGTTTCCAGAGCACTCCCATCTTCCGGGACTGGGGCTCCACACTTCCTCTTCCCAGCCCCTGGCGAGCACCACTAGGCTTCCTTCCTCTATGCAATTGCCTAATTCAGAGAATCCCATGGAAATGGCCTCATACTCACACTGCACTTGTGCTTTTGTGTCCGGCTTATTTCACTAGGCGTAATGTTCTAGGTATCCATTCATTAGTGTGGGTCAAAGTTCTTGCCTCTTTAAGGCTGAGTGACATTGCCCTGTGTGTGTTTGCCATATTTTGTCTACCTGCTCATTCACAGAAGTATGCTTGGGTTGTTTCCATGTCTCGGCTATTGAAAATGACATACTATTGCTAGAAATGTGTCTATATAGACATTCCTTCTGAGACCCTGTTTTTCAGTTCTTCAGCCATACATACTTAGATGCTGAACGAAGGAATCCCACATTAATTCTCTTGGAAGTGTTTTTCAGAGAAAATGTATATCAGTAAATTTTACATCTGTGGACAATGAATAATGATGAGATCATTGATTGATTCGACCCCATACAGTCCAGCATGTGCCATTTAAAGCTTTCAGTGGCAAGTTCGCTCTACTGTGAAAAGAAATTAAAGGTTTAAAAGTTAATTCAGGGAACTAGAGAGGTGATTCAGTGGTTAAGAGAGCTTATTGCTCTTCCAGAGGTTCTAGGTTTTGTTCCAAATGCCCATAGCAAGTGGCTCTAACTACCTACAATTTCAGTTCTAGAGGGCTCCATGCCTTCTGGCTTTTGGCTGCATGTGTACACACAGGAGTTATAGCAACTCACGCAGGCACACAGGCATACACATAAATAAAAATTAAAAACCAGTTGAGGAAAATTAGAGGAGCAGGGGCACTCAATAGAGACTAAATGGTTCAGCATCACAATGGCAGTCAGGGCAGGATCCACATACTGCATCCTGTAGAGTGGCTCTCCCCACCCCACCCCGCTACAGTTAGTAATCAATCCACACTCTTGTTTGTAATGGTAATTCCCTAGATGTAAGGTGGGGCCAGATATTCAGAGGAGCCAGGAATGGGTTTCTGGAATATGCCTTGTTGGATGTAACCCCTCCTGACATAAAAGGGGGCCTCTTCTGTGAATACAGAATGCTAAAAAAAAAAAATCAACATTATTGAGCAATTCAAATTGGCATAATTTTGTGTTTCAACAAATGTCGGGAACTGGAAATATGAAAATTAGTAACACATAATAACTATTTTCAAACCACACACAGTCGAGCAAAGGAGAAGCCGATGTGAATGAGTGGCAGGTGCCAGGCACAGAGGCCTGGGCGCTTAGATTATATTGCTGAGGACCAGTGCCCATGTTCCCCACAGACTGGCGCACCGCCGCCGAATCCACATTGTGGTGGTGTTAGGAGGAAGACTGTTGGGAGGTGATCAGATCATGGGGCAGCGCTCCAGTGAATGAGGTTCATATCCTTAAAGAGAGACATGCAAAAGCTAGATTCCTGTCCTCTATACCCCCTGAGGATCCACAAGAAGATGGCCACTTTCTAGATTCAGGATTTAAATTCAGGATCTAGATTCAGGCACTCGTTGATTCTGGACTCACCCACTTCCTTCCAAACTTTGAGAAATAAACATTTGATGTTTCAGGTGCATAGTCTATTTTGTGTGTGTGTGTGTGTGTGTGTGTGTGTGTGTGTGTGNTGTGTGTGTGTGTGTGTGTGTGTGTGTGTGTGTGGCAGTCTATGCTGATGAGGATAAGTATAGTTCTATATGTGGTAATGTGGTAGCTGGGGGAAGAAGCCAGCATGTCTGCTTTGCAGAGATGGGGTTGGTAGGTGGATAGAAATGGCTGAACGGAGTGCTGAAGATTTTCATAGTGACCACGAGATCTTTTAGTCCCTAGAATATGGGACACAGACGAAGGAGAAAAGCCTTCCTCTTGGTCTAGTTTCCAGTAGTTCTGGTGAAGCATTCCAACCATTCAAATGCAGTTTGACTGGCTTCTGTGCACAGACTTGTTGCCCTGTCTTGTGATCAGAAGCAGAAAGATGAGAAAGATAACTAAAATCAGATCTCCTGAGATGGAAACAGCCCTTCAAGAGAAGAGCAGCTGACAACCCCAGGAGGCTTTAAAAACAAGTTCCATGCTGAGTGCCTCTTCTGAAAGTAAAACCAGAAGGTCAGAAGTGAGTGTGGTGCCTTTCCAAAGCTTTCAGGGGGAAGGAAAGGAGCTGTCCAGCAGTTACAGTGAGGCCCAGAGCAAGGAAGGATTCGGGAAGAACTGTGACCTGAGACTTCTTTCCCTCTCCCCTCAGGCAGACCGCCCTCCAATTCTCTGTTTCATCTCAGAGCTACATTGATACCCCAGAGCCCATTTTCTACACAGGCAAAGAGAAGAGTGACGAGAAGAAATGGGGAAACTAGGAACTCACTGGGGGGATGGCAGAATCCTTAACTGTCAGTCTTGCTGTTGCCCACATAGCAAGCATTTGTATGACATTGGTCATGTGTCTTCTTATACAACATTCTTAAAAGCACAAATTATATGAGGTGGGCATGGTGGCACATACATATAATCCCAGCACTCAGTAGGCAGAGGCAGGTATAAATCTGAGTTAGAGGCCAGCCTGGTCTACAGGATAGCTAGACAGAGCTACACAGAGAAATCCTGTCTAGAAAAACAAAACAAGATGCAGATTGCGCATTGCCTATTACACAGTTCCTAGTACATTCTAGCACACAGTTCATATTTCATTGAAAATACGTGAATTAATTTCTCAATGTTTTAGCATATTTTCGTAAGTAAACCAAATACTGAATTCTGCTCAAAATTATTTTCACCAGAGATTGTTTGAACTGGGTATAATCATGAGAATCAGGAGTCAGAAGCAGATGGATTGCTGCAAGTTCAAGGACAACTTGGGTTATACACATGCACACACACACACACACACACACACACACACACACACACATACGGAAATGGCTTATGGGTAAGAACATTTTGCTGTGCAGCATGAGGACCTGAGTTTGAATCCCCAGCACCCACACAAAAAAATCCAGGCATGGCTGTGGTCCTGATGTTGGTGGTAGGGGTAGAGATGGACAGATCCCTGAATCTTGCCGGCCAGTGAGTTTCCAAAACAAGCTTCAGGTTCAGTGAGAGACCTCGAGAAAGATTCCCAACATCCTCCTCTGACCTCTTGAAGTGTGCATATTTTCATACACCTGTGCATATTTATACAATACCATGCCTACACACATCACACATGCAAACAAAGTAAAAAACCATATGCATCAGACATAGCAGCTCTAAGATATTTATACTCATACACTTCCAGTGTTCATGCCCATTTGCATATTCATATTTTATGCATATAGAGCTGATGTGAGTCTGATACTGCTCCTTGCAGTAAAACTGGTTGAAGAAAATCTTGTTAATGAAAATAAAGAGTAGAGGGCTGAAGAGAGAGCAACCAGCGTGATCATCAGTCCCTCCCCCTGACTCCACCCAGCATCGTGCTCTAGAGCCCTGGAACGGGAGCAGTCTGCCATAGGCTGATGATCACGCTGGTTGCAAGCAACAGAGGCGCAACCTCAATTACCTTAAGCAAAGATGCAAACGCATTGGGTCTCGTTACCTAGAAGTCAGGCACTGCTGGATCTAGGATCTCACAAGTGAGATCAATTTCTCTGCCTTTCAAGGTTGCATATTTCTTCTTCTCTTTGTGTATTGGTCCCACTCTCTCTTGCTGCAGAAATTGTTGCTCTGTGGGGGGAAAGGGGTCCACCAACACTCTCAGTTTCACAGTTTTGCACTTCCTGATCCAAAAGGAAGAGAGACACTTTCAGTACTGGTGTAGCTTGAGTTCTTAGGGTTGGCACGCCAACCGATCCCGCTTACACTGCCTGCTTGTCTCCTGGACCTGTGTATCTGGTCTGGGCGCAGGATAGCATAATTGGCCGAATCTGAGTCACATGTTAGCCCTGGAGCCAAAAGGCTTGAGAAGTCTACTGACAGTCTCATGGATCAAACAACGGACAAATGAAGGAGGCAGAAAGACCTTCCCAGGAGGAACAGAGAAAGCAAACACCGAGCAGGCTGAGACAGCAGTGCCACAGCTGCTCAGAACACGCTTCGGTGCAAAGCTGGAGCCCAGGTCTGTGGGGGATGCCCGGACCCACTAACAGGAAGTAAAGCTGCTGGTTTGGGTCTATCTTTGACCCAGTGACCCATATTACAGCTGGTGCTGGGCATCTGGTGGCACGAAACACCTTTCTTCCTAACCCAGAACAATTCTTTTGATGATGCCTGGTCCCCTTCCGGGCCTCTCCTTCACACCTGAATGTGGATATACGGGATGGGCTGCCTCCTTCTTACACCTCAGCCCCTGAGCCTGCTGTAGGGAACAGAGAAAGCTCCAAGAGAAGGTGTGCTGTTGACACAGGCGTGACCATGTCAAGCATCAATGCAATGAGAGTGACAAAGCCTTCCCTGGGTGAGACTCGAAGGGAAATGACAAAGCCATCCTTAGGGGTCCTAACGTGGATATTGACAGTGAGTACAGAAAATGCCCACTAAAGCTTCACACACACACACACACACCAACCCTGGATGTTTACAGTCTGGAGGCTGCTCCCCTCAGAGACTGCTCCTGCGGAGGTTAGCTAAACCTGCCTCCTCTATCCAGCTGTATACCATAAACCCGCCTCCTTGTTTCTCCGTGCACGATAACACTAACTCCTTAATTCAGCTCTGTTCAATAATTCTGCCTTCCTTTTCAACTCTAAATAATAAACACACCAAGTGTCTGGGGTGCTGAAGTTTCTCCAGCAAAGATCCAAGTCTACCCGGCCCTAGCTTTCTGTCTGTGTGTCCATCTGACTGTCGGTTTTTGTTGTTGTTGTTGTTTTGTTGTTGTTGTTTTGTTTTGTTTTTCATTTCCATGCCACTCCAGTCAGATCTATCCCCTAAGCCATTTAAGGGTGTGGCAGCCAGCTGCTTACATCCTTCTGTGTCTTTATTCCCCTGAGAATAAAATCTCCCATTTCATTTGACCTTCAGGTCCTCCCTCAAGCCCCAACTCCAGAGGGACTCACTGGGCTCCTCGCTCACTCCAGCCCCTCCCAGGCCTGGCCCCGGATCTTCCTTTAGTTTTGCGCATGTCAAGCCCCTTGTCATCCTTTGGGTCTCAACTCAGATGTCACCTTTGCAGAGAGGGCCACTTAAGGGTTCTTCTTGCCCCGTGTCACTCCATACTGTCCCTCCTTACCACACTCTGAAATGACCCCTTTCTCTGTTTTCTGCCCTAACATCAGCTTCTTCCTAAAGGAATGAATCGGGAGACCCTTTTGGTTTTACCTAGGGCTTTAAAGGTGGTCGGTGTATGGATTAATGAGCTCTTGGGATTGAGCGGTGAACACTACAGGCCTCCTTTCTTCTCCAAGAGACCAGCTCCACCTCGAGCAGAATTGATGTCTGCCTCCCCTGTGTAACCGGTGTATCTTACCTTGCATACCACACCGTTCTGGCACTTGCTTTGCTATGCGGCTACCGCTTACCTGGTCTCCGAGCTAGTCCGCAAGCCTTATGAGATGGAGCCAATGAGACTTGCAACTTATCTCTGTACACCCCAAGCTGAGTGAAGGTATCCAGGACACGGCAGGGGCTCTCGTGCTTATTAATGGAATGAAACAACGCCACATCAGTGAGCGAGCCACAGCCAGGTTTATGTAGCCACAGGAAGGGGAGGGCTGAAGAACCCCAGACAAGATATTGGTCCTTTCAGATGGATTTGTTAGACTGGCAAGAGGTGCCGGAGCGAAGGGAGGGCTTCCTGAGCAGAAGATGAGAAATCACCTGACAGACAGCGAGCTTGTTTCCAAGCGGTTCAGATTCAATTAATAGCTTCTGGTGGGTTTAAAAAAAAAAAAGACAATCCTGTTTTGGAGAAGCAAAAGACAGGTACTTGACAGTGTCCTTTTAATGCTTCTCTGATTCCTTGATGTATTGTCTTCTCCAGCAAGTATCAATATTGTGTGTATGTGGGGCAAAAAGCACCATCTTCAGATTGTAATGAATCTAAAATGAAAACGAGCCACGCAGTTGGCCAATGCTGCTTTAAAATTGCACATCAAGAACAGTCCTAGTGACAAACACTTTCAAGGCAAACAAACCAAACAGAAATTAAAAAATCTCTGTGGGGTATAAATATGTAATTACACTCACACAGGGAGCATTTTATCAGGTAAACCATCCCACTTTGTTAATTGAAATGCTCCAGCACTAAGCTTTTTTTGACAAAGCGTCTGAATATGTATGTGTGCGGTGTAGACACACTGTTTTGCTGTGGCTCTTCCTAGCTGGGGTTAACCGCCTCAAAGCCATTTTTCCGTGCAGCTGCGAGGTGGCTTCTCTAAGCCTTTCTTTTGTTTGTTTCCATCAAGCTAAATTCATTGGGCTGCAGACCAGTTCGGAATGCTAAAGATCTGTCCCTGAACACAGTTATTTTTTAAAAAAACATCTAATAACTTGATTTTTTAAGTATCTCATTTGAAATACTTCCATAAGCCATTCTTCTTCTGGTAATTTAGAAATGTTTAGATGGCCAGAATGGGATGCTCCAGAATGGGAACATTAGCTGAGCAAGAGAAGGAACTCGCCTGTATTCTAAATAGGCGGCCTTTAAGCCATCTAAATATAATTGCTTCCAGTTTCTTGTCTAAAATACAGGTTGGTCCATGATTTCTTTTCAAAACGTTTTTTCTATCCCAGAATCTCCTGTGACTCATTGCATTTTGCTGAGAGTTTTTGAGCAGGTGGATTATTAATTCAAGCTAAGTTTATGGCATGCTGAACATTTGCTGTAAGACCTGTCTTCCTCCTCTGGTATGTCTGAGGCTCTGGCACGTCTTCATGTCCTGGTGGGGGTCTGTCCTGTGCCATAGCTCCAAAGAGTCCAGTGACCTTTAGGTGAACTCAAAGCTCTCTCTATGAAAATCACTGAGTTTATCCACAAGGAGAGATATAAAGGGAACTGTGACTTGTGGCAGTTAAGTCCTGGGTCCCAGTGTATGGCTTCCACAATATGGGCAGAACCAGCCCTCCGAAGATGTAATGTATAAGTTTCCCAGGGTTACTGCTGAAATGAGAACAAACTAAGGAGCAGAGAGAACAGGGACTTTCCCACACTTCTGGAGGCAGAAGACTTGCTTCCTAAAGTCTGGGAGGAGACTGGCCCTCTCTTGGGGCTTCAGACCCTCCTTGGCTTGCAGCTCTGTTGTCCTAATCTCTGTGGGCAGGGTCACCTCCCTTCTGTTTCCTTGAGTCTTACTGCCTGTCCCATCCAAGGACACTTGCCATTGGAGATTTACGAAAACAACATATACGTCCTTGGGAACACTTCTTTCCCTCCCTCCCTCCCTCCCTCCCTCCCTTCTTGCCTCCATGCCTCTCTTCCTCCCTCTTTCCTTCCTTCTTCCTTGTCTTTCTTATAACCCATCCTCTCAGGGCTGGAGAGATGGCTCAGTGGTTCAGAGCACTTGCCACCCTTGCAGAGGACCTGGGTTTGGTTCCCATGTCCCATGTCTGGCACCTCATAACCACTTCCAGCTTCAGGGGATCCGATGCCCTCTTCTGGCCTCTGTGGGCACTCACTTATGCGCACACACAGGCATACAAAGAAGCAAAATAAGATAATTTAAAAAATTCATTCTGTCTTTCCCTTCTTGCATTTTACTCCACGTCACAAGGGTAACCCAAGCTGCCCCCCTCAGTAGTCACCGACACCATCCACTTTCCCAAACGCCAGAGCACAGCACGCCCAAAACCTGTCCACTCTATAGCAAAGATGATCTTCTCTTCGGTCTCAGTCACATTGTTTTTCAGACAGAAGCCTCACCAGAGTGTCCTTAGCATCTGTATTCCTAAGGACAACTGGCATACTTTGTGTCCCCTAAGACAACAACAGAGTTTTGTGAAGCCCTTGGTAGACTCTTAGCCCCAGTGTTCACAGCAGGGACACTGAGCTCTCCTTTAACACACATCTCACAACTCCTGGCCTGTGGAAATACCCAATTCCCAGCTACTTCGGCACCATGGTGTGGTATTTGCGACAGCATCCCCTCCCCAAGAGAGAACCACAGTCCCATGTTTCTCGATTATTCTTTGATAACAAAAAAACACAGGATGGATGACCTAGTCAATAGAAATTTATTTTCTGACATTTTCTAAAGCTAGAAGCCAAGGTGCCAGAAATGTTGATTTCTGCTGGCGACTCCCTTCCTGACTTCTAGATGGCCACCTTTCTACCAAGTCCTCTACACACATGGAGACGGGGTAAATAATCCTCCTCTTTTCTCCTAATAAGGACTCTAATCCTATTGATTAGGTTCTTATTCTCATTACCCAACTTAACTTTAATTACCTTCTTACTGGCCCTACCTCCACATAAGTGACTTTGGGGTTTGGGGCCTTCAACATAACAGTTGAATTCATCAGGTATCATTAGTATTACTGTAGAAAACACTGACCCACATTTAAGCCACTGACCCAGCATTTCCAGAATGACAATGCCCTAGAGTATTCTGTCCCATTTGGTCATGGGTGCCTACTTTGAGGGGAAATACACAGGGACAAAGCATGCACATGTGTAAGTTGGGGACTAGGATTTGAACCTAAAACAGAATGATAAAAGTAAAGTTTCATAAAGAGAAAGTCTGAGAAAAAGATGGCAACATTCTGGATGGTTGTCATGAGAAAAGGGATTTCACTCACTGTGCTCAAATGATAGCTCAAGGCTGGCATGGAGAAATTGCAGGGAAGAAGTCACTGAATTTGGAGATATGCATACATATACATACACATACACATACACATACACATACACATACACATACACATACACATACACATACACATACACATACATAGCCCAGGTCATACTTCTTCAAAACAGTTTATTTTACAGGATAGATCGTGTTCCTCCTTGTTGGGGGTATCTGAAAGCTGAAAACCTAGGGTCACCATAAGGCATGTCCAGATAATGAATGGATTTTAATGGAAAAGGTGATTAAATGTCCTCTATTAGTCCAAGTTTTGGGATATTTTCTGTTATCATAGAGATAATTTAAAATGAGAACAGCAGTTGAGTCATGAAGTTATGACTACTTTAGACAAGAGAGTAGAGCAAGAGTCTTATTTAGCACACAGTTGTTGCAAATAGCATTTAAATGTTTTCTGATAGGAAAATACAGTCAATATAGCAGGGATCTATCTGAATTAAGTTTTAAGAAAAATTTAAACACCCACGAGAGCCATTTCCATTGATGACAGCTGGAAACCATCTCCCAAGTACACCCTAGTAATTACACTTGGAGGATCTAGGGCACATCAAAGAATTAGGTGGAAGTGGTCATCACATTAATGAAATGCTTATCTTCGTCTGCTTGTCATAAAGAGCTTATAGAAATGTCTGATACCGGACTTTTCTTCCACTACTAATTAATTGAATGGGCATCAGGGACTCTATGATCTATTAAACAAAGGGTGAAAACCAGATGAAGTTGCATGAATTTCTAATACAATACATGTGCTTGAAAGCTAACAAAACAATATTCACTCTAGCCATAGGTATAACAGAGTTGGTGTACACAGTCAGCAGCACTCAGTCCTGCTAACAAGGACTTTCCTCTGTGGAAAGTCGAAGTTTTTAAAAGGCCTTGAGATTCTGTTTTCTCAAAGAATCTGAAATTAAAGTTGAATGGTTATCCTATGCAGTGATATCTCATAGGCGTATATGACATACATAGATTGTTACCATTCTCCATGTGTGCTTGCGCTCCATGGAGAACTCTAAGTGTGCTTGGACAGACAGCTTTCAGTTAAAACCTTAGATGAATGCATTCGCCCCGTCTCAACTCCTCCCTTTTCCACTCAAACGCTTCTGGCAAAGGAGCTCAACTGGGCAAAAGCTCACTCTCCTAGGAGCTCCAGGCCCAGGAAACTTGTCAAAACCTTCTTTATCTTTACAACCAAAATAAAGACTGGGTAAGAGAGATCTGCAGCAAGCTTGCCCAACTGGGGAATCCTGGCACAGAAAACAAAATTCTCAGTGGAGATGGAAGATGGAAGATGGGCCACTAAAAGAAGTCTGGCGAAGGAAAAACCAATTACCCAGAGAGACTTCTGCCTTCATGTGGCCTTCAGTATGTGCACACTCCAGGCTGGCTTCTGCTTTTGTTTAGTTGCATTAGTTGCTTTTCTTATTGATAAGAAGCAACTTATAGGAAGAAGGTTTCTTCTGGCTCACAGTTCACAGATAGCCCATCATGGCAGATGGGCATGGTGGTGACGTCATAGGGTGTTTGGTTACGTGACCTTGGACTAGGTCTAGCCCATAACACACCACTACACCTTTAGTTCTACCAGTCAGTTTCCATGTCCAAACGTTCTGAGGACCTCCCCCAAAGAGTGCTGCAAGCTGGGAACTTAGTGTTCAAACACATGAGACAGGAAAGGCATTTTACATTCAAACCCTTAATACTATCCATGCTTCATAATATGCCTAGAGAGTCCTTTCTTAACCTACTCTCTGCTCCTCATTCATTTCTTCATGTACAAGAAAACTTTCAAGGCTGAGAAGGTGGTTTAGTGGGGAAAGCATTTTTTGTGACCATGAGGACTGAAGTTTGGATTCCCAGCATTTATGTAAATGCTGGGTGACATCACAGCATGCCTTCAATCTTAGCACATGCCATGGAAGGCAGAGACAGGGGTCTGTGAAGCAAACTGGCTTCCTAAGCTAGCTGGATTGAAGAGTTAGATAAGTTAGAGAACCTACTTCATTATATAAGGTGTTCAAAGGTTTCTGATGTCAGCTTCAAGCATACAACATACAACACAACACATATGTATGCCCACACACATGCAAGCATACTACCTGTACACACACATGCACACACACATGTGCACACACACACTACATATACATACAAATAAATAAATTAACAGCTAGTGAAGGCTAGCACTCTGCAGGTCTTGCTCTGCTCTGCATGGGTACTGATTATTCTAAGACATTTTTTTGTTGTTGTTGGTTTGTTAGTTTTTAACCTGCTGGGTGAGTCTCACTTCCTTTGCAAGCTGCCACAGGCTAGCTTTTGCTTAGAATTCAAACATGTGTTGATCTCCCCATGACATGAAGACTTAGGGGAAGGGCACCTTTGTACGTTTTGTGTTACAACAGCATTGTAAAACAAACACGATGTCAGGTTTTGACAGCCTGCTTTGAAGAAGTTAACCTTTGACTGAACTTAAAGGAAAAAAAATTATAGTCAACTGAGTAACTTGATGCAGTCTACAGTGGTGAGAGTGTCCTTGACATGGGAATGATTTGGGGGATGCTGGAGGGCTCTGACTTCAGAAAAATCTTGGACTGGGGAAGTATACAAGATGATTACTACCTAGTCAGAGTTATACCTGCAACTGGATAGGAAGACTTCAGGCACAATCTTGAAGCAAATTGCTTCTTAAGAACTGTTGCATGAAATGACTTTTAACTATATATTTTTTGCACTAGGAGGGGGGCGTGGATTGGGGGTTAGGGTGGGGTCAGGGGGACACTGAACAATATATGTCAATAGCCACAGTGCTCTGGTCAGAAGACCTGTGAACCAAGTCTATAAAGTCCCAGCTACACTGTAACTTCTGAGAGGATCTAAAGCTTTCTTCTCTTGTGGAGATGGACATACAGCTGAGCATAACAGTACTTGCTGCTCTTCTCGAGGACCCAAGTTCAGTTCCTAGCACCTACATTAAGTGACTCACAACCGTCTTTAACTCCAGTTTCAGAGGACCCAACACCTTGAGCCTCCATGGACACTGCACACACGTTCAGATACTCATATACCCACATATCAACACATAATCTCTCTCTCTCTCTTTCTCTTTCTCTCTCTCTCTCTCTCTCTCTCTCTCTCTCTCTCTCTCTCTCACACACACCACACACAAAACTTTAAGCAAACAAAATAGCTGTGTTGCTAACCTTGTGAGATCTAGAAACTCTTTGGCTTCTGACTCTAAGGATTGGACAAAGCCTCCAGCGTGGACTTCCACTTTCTCCTCAGTAGAGGTAACCGTCCCACATCTTCACTCAGTTACTTAAACTTCTGATGCTAACGTCTGAAAGAGGAGTCATCCCCAAGGATGTCAAAGGGTCCCCAGCGTTTGCCTAGAGCAGACAGGATTGGATTTGGACCCCCCTCCCCACTGAGCACAGACCTAGGGTCTTCCAGTTCATTCTAGGACAGCGTCTTCTGCAGCCACCTCTCCCCATTTCCTAGTTCTGGAACAAAAAGATATTCATTTTGTATTCTTCTTTTAAGGTATCCATTTCTTCGTGGCTGTTTAATGGGCCCTGCATCTGGTAGTGCCGGAGAGGCACCTCCCAGGGTATAAATGCTTTCCATCTGGTCTTATCTCATTTTTTTGCTTTTTCACAAGTGGTATACTTTTAGTTTTTATTTATTTAATTTTAGAATAGTTTGATTTATTTGTTGACAGCATATCATGATCACATCTCCCCCAACTTCTCCTCTCATTCCTCTGCTCCCTCCCACCTCCATGTCCCTCTCGTAACCCATGGAATCCAGTGGGTGTTCCCTGCATACCCGTGGATATGGAGCCACCCATTGGAGGACAGGTCGCTAAAACTATCAGTGGACAAAACCCCAAGCAAAATGATTTTCCTTCACCCAGCCATCATCTCCAATAGCTCCTCCGTTATGGGGAGAGCTTATGAGACTTTCCCCAGTCAAAACTGGGCATTGGCTGACTTCTTTTTGTGCCAGTTGCTCATCCCGGAGGAGAGCACAGCTCCCTGACCTCTGGATTGCATTCTTTTTTTAAGACAAAACTTTATTGGTAATAGTTTTCAAGTGTGTTGAGACAGGCCCCTTTTCTTGAGGAAGTCTTTTTCTTTGTAGTTAATTCTCACACCCCATTGGCCCCACCTCAAGCCTGAGTGTTCCTCCAGGGAAGGGAGAATTTATAAGAAGGACAAAGACAGAGACAAATGGCACTCTTCTCTGAGGATCTCCATCTTTCTAGGAAGAGAAAACACACGAATAAGATGGGTCTGAGGACGGGGAGGAATTTGGGGGTACACAGGAGATAATGAGCAGCTGACAGCTAAGCTAGAAAAGAAGCATCGGAATGAAAGGAGCAGCCAAAGCTG
Organism: Apodemus speciosus; assembly: GCA_002335545.1. Taxonomy (NCBI): domain Eukaryota; kingdom Metazoa; phylum Chordata; class Mammalia; order Rodentia; family Muridae; genus Apodemus; species Apodemus speciosus. The sequence continues at coordinate 173,759 of BDUI01000300.1, forward strand.
CTGCCCACCAAGATTCAGCCTCACCAGCCTTTGCTTCTCTTTCAAGTAGCTATGGTTTTAAATTACGAATCATCTTAATTTCACATAATCATTATTTAACCTTTAGATGTGCATAGTGCTAATTGCATTGTGATGGTTTGTATATGATTGGCCCAGGAAGTTACCCTGTTAGGAGGTGTGGCCTTGTTGGAGTAGGTGTGCCTTAAGACCCTCATCCTGGCTGCCTGGAAGTCAGTCTTCCACTAGCAGCCTTCAGATGAAGATGTAGAACTCTCAGCTCCTCCTACACCATATCTGCCTGGATGCTGCCATGTTTCTGCCTTGATGACAATGGACTGAACCTCTGAGCCTGTAAGCTAGCCTCAATTAAATGTTGTCTTTTATAAAACTTGCATTGGTCATGCTGTCTGTTCACAGCAGTGAAACCCTAACTAAGACATGCATATATAGTATTTCATATCATTAATAGCATTTACTTTATCCTTATGCCAAATATTTAATTTCCATCTGATTATTCTTAATATGTCATTAACATAATGAGATCAACTTTAATATCTAGAACATTTCCCATACCTGAGATCACTTCCTAAGGTTAGATTTTGGAAGTGTATTCATTAGGACACGAGCATTTTAAGAGACTTGATAGCTTACCTGAACACTTTCCAAAGCACTGACGAGTTCATCTATGTTACCAAAATTTTTCTAGGTGACAGGTGATATTCTATGTAGTGACCATTTAAAAAAAATGTCTGAAGTTATATAATAGATGCTATGGTGTCCTGCCCAAATCCCTTGCCCAGGGCCAAGCATCTGCTGCACATGGATGCTTAGTGAAGCAGGAGAAATAGGACTGGGAGAATCCTAATGAGGAAGTCTAGGGAAGAGGCATGTGCAGAGGCAATGGAAGTGGCTGACAGCACACATTCCTCAAGGCACATGGAAATGACATAGAGGACACCTGCCAAAGAGGAGGTTCTGAGACAGGGAGACAGCCCAATCCATCCAAAGATGTCAGGCAGCTTCCTCCCTAACTGTACTTTTCCTCAGTGGGTCCACTGGCATAGAAGCCATGCTGGAAGACTCTGAGACCGAGCCTGGCCCAGTGGTGTGGGTCCTTTCATCAAATCTGACCTAACTTCAACCTATAGGAGTAGAGATGTGTACGGAGCCCCCTGGCAGCCATTATCCCGCAGGGAAACCAGCCAGCCGTGTACTGGGAGAGCAATTGCATCTGATCTTTCTGAGAGGAAATAGTTCCCACAAATGGCCCTGGCGATGATCACATCTGCAGAAGAGATATGAAGACAGCTCATACTAAAACGTCTATCACAAGCTTCATCACTCAACAACACATAAGCATCCAGTCAAATTAAGTACTAGAACGGCCCATTGAAAGTTCATCTAGGATGTTGTGGTGGGAAAACTTATGTGACCACGTGGGAACTATCTTTTGGGAAATGACACATATAATAAATTATAGTGGCTGGTATTTATTTTCTTTTCAAAAACATTTATTTTCGTTTTTAACTATGCATATGAGTGTGTGCTTTTGTTTGTGTGTGAGCATTAGTAAAGGTGCTTTAAGAGGCCAGTGCTGTCCGATACCCTGGAGTTAGAGCTGTGGGTGGTTGTGTGTCACCTGACGTGAAACCAAACTCTGGTCCTCTGCAAGAACAGTGCACAGACTATATAGTTCTTTGTCCTCAAAAGCGAGGATATAGAGGAAGTAAGGCAGACCCTGGGACTCTCCTGATGCATCCAATAACTGACTTGTGGGACTTATACTTGTTACATAATGTGTGTGTGTGTGTGTGTGTGTGTGTGTATGAGAGAGAGAGAGAG
>BDUI01000300.1:183507-206316 GCA_002335545.1 Apodemus speciosus
GGGCTAACATCCAATGTATACAAAGAACTCAAGAAGTTAGACCCCAGAAAACCAAATAACCCTATCAAAAATGGGGTACAGAGCTAAACAAAGATTTCTCACCTGAAGAAATTCAGATGGCCAAGAAGCATCTTCATTTCACTTTTAACATTATTATATTTGGCTATAATAGAGCAAGGAAGTTGTCCTGGTGTTTGAAACCAGGAGAGGGTCTGCCTTCCTTTCTAAAGTTTATGAACTCTGTGTCCCCTTTCCCACAAGTTTGAGTAGCCTCCTTACCAGCAGCAATTTATTAACATGGATGTACAATGTAAGAAACAGTCACCTCTGGGCTTGGATTCCTTCCCGTCCGGATATATAGCCATGTGACCTTGAATAGGTTTTTTTTTTTATTTCTGAAGTCCTTGATGTCTTTATTTGTAAAAATTAATATAATGGAGATCAGGAGGAATGATCGAGATAATAAATGTCAAATATTTAGCACAGTTCCAGGTCTACATTAAGTACTCAATAAATGTTAGCTGTTTTGATTAATAGATATCCTGCTAAGCCATGATTGGATTCCTAGAAAGAATCCCCTGCTCTCCAGCTCAACCCATTAATTAACTTCGATGCGGGTCATGGAAGGTATATCTTACAGGACATGCCTTGGATTCTCTCTATAGATACTTAAATGGGAGGATCCATGAATGTCTACACATGCATGCTGGCCAATTAAAAGTCAAGGCCTTTGGAAGTATTTTCAAGAAGCAAATCTCACTGCAGGGTGCATGTGAGTAGCCGCGGCATTGGCCAGGATACACTCTGAGATGGGAGGCTCACATCCCAAGGACTCCAAGCACTTTATACTCAGGGCCACAAGAAGATGAGTGCTCACATGCCTGTCTTCTACTGCTCTGGCGAAACCATGGCGAGAATCAAGTTGCGGAAGAAAGGGTTTATTTAGCTTATACTTCCACATTCTTATTCATCATTGAGGGAAGTCAGGATAGGAACTCAAACAGGGCAGGAATCTTGAGGCAGGAGCTAATGTAGAGGTCATGGAGGAGTGTTGCTTACTGGCTTGATCCTCATGGCCTACTCAGCCTGCTTTTTTATAGACCTAGCACCATCAGCCTAGGAATAGCATCACCCATAATGGGCTGGGTCGTCCCCCATCAATCACTAATTAAGAAAATGCTTACAGGTTTGCCTATGGATAGATCTTATTGAGGCATTTTCTAAATTGGATTGCTTCCTCTCAGGTGTCTTTAGTTTGAGTCAAGTTAACATAAACTGGCCAGCATAGTATCTGAAGGGTCTTAACCCTTCACAGTATCTTTTCTGGGACTTAACCTTTCTTTTTAATCAGATATCTTCACCAGGATCCCTAAGAGATACAGTGTCTTCCACATTTTCTTACTTTTTCCCCAACCTTGAGGCACTTCTACTTTGGTGACAGATCTCCCTAGGGTTTTCCTGGGACCCCAAATGATGCCAGGTGCTATGGTTTGAATCTAGAACATCCTACAAAAATCTATTAAGTTAAAGGCTCGTCCCCAGCTTGGCTCACTGGGGAGGTTTTTGAACATCTAATGGATGGGACCTACTGGGAAGTTTCAGTCAATATGGGTGTTCCCTTAAAGGGATACTAGTTGTTTCTCTGGTCACACCTTCCATCAAGTGAACAAGCCTCCTCCACACACTCCTGCTATAATAATGTACTGTATCATATCCAGCACAAATGTGACCGGATCAAGTGGCCAAGAGCTAAGACTTTGAAAACCATGAGCCAAATTCAAACTTACCATCATGTAATCTGACTCTTTCAGGTACTTTGTCACAATAAGGGGGTGCTGGCTTATAGAGCAGATGACCTGAAACACTTACTGATATCCCTTCCAGTCTGCGAGATTGAGAAAATGGTTCCCACCATAACCTTTGTTAAAAAAAAAATCTTCATCTTAGGCCAGGCATAGTTGAGCATGCTTTTAATCCTAACCCTCAGAAATCAGAGGCAGGTGGATTTCTGCATTTGAGGACAGCCTAGTATACATAGCAGTTTCCAAGCCAGACAGGCTATATACTAAGACAGTGTCTTAAAAGGAGAGAGGAGGGATGGTATCTTGATGCTTGAGAAGGCAATAGTGAGGTCAGTCATACCATCCTGCTCTGACAGGCGTGCCGGGGCATCTGAGGCAGGTTCCGGCATTTCTCCGTTTTGTCCTGGGGTATTTGTTGCTCCTGATCCAGTCTTGAATGGATTATGAGATTTTGGGGTACTGAATGTCTGACTTCCACTGCCTGTCTGGGCTCTCATGTTTTGAAAAAACCGATACTTTATTTTACTTTGGGGAATGAACAAATACATATTGAAGTACAAAGAAGCAGAGGGTAAAGAGACAGCTCAGCCATTAAAAGTAAGTACTCCAGTTCAAAGACAATCAGTTCAGATTCAATCACCAGATATAACTTAAGAAGATATTAGACAAATTTGGATATGTTTTGTGGAGAAAGCAGCTTGGAGAAGAAGGAAGGGAGAAAGAGATTGAAGGGAGGGAAGGGAGAGAGATTTGTAAAATGTGTTGTATGTCAAGAAGGAATATTTGGGAGCTAAGGGGAAAGGATTGCTTGAGCTAGAAGTTCGAGGCCACCTTGAACCACTCAACGAGACTTTGGTTCTGGGACAGTACAGAAGCCAGAAACTGAGACCACAATCAGAACTAAGTTTTAAAGTCAGAGTCTCATTATGCAGCTCACCCGTTCACGCAAACAACACCAACATACACAAAAGCCAAACTATTCTCTTGTTTGTTCATTCATTTGTTTTAGTTGTATCTATATTTCATTTTCTCCCTAAAGACCAGTCTTTTATCTTTGGCATCTTTAGTTTAAGCTTCTAACGAGCTTCCCATCACATAGATAAAGGTTTGGGACTTGCAGTTAATCATCTTTCAAGCGTTTCAGAGTATTGTATCCAAAGGTCCAGCTGACTTAGCATGTTGCACATGTGTTTTGATTTTGGGATTTCACTTCTGTTGAGACACTCTAGGATAAGGAAGGAAGAATCACAGCCATGCACATAGAGGCTCACAGAGGATGGTGCAACATGTGTGTGCACACCACGTAGTGAGTGAGTGAGCCACCACACGATGAGTGGCCATGTTTCTGTAGCTGCCGCCTTGATACATGAGTGTCTCTTCAAACAACTGCGGGCTCATTGCTATTATTAATCTGTCTCTGTTGCCAGATTCACAGCTTCAGAGTAAGAAAATATTATCTGAGCAAATATTTAAGCAGAATTCTCTACGCTGCACTGGTTCATTAAAGAAGAGTTTTCCGTCAGTTTGTTCTGGAGTAAAGTGAAATGCCCCAAATAAACACACTCTCTAGATTCCCTCAGGACATTCTGCCACAGTAGGAAGACAGGCTTCCTTCTTGAGAAGAAAGACTGGATGGTGGTGAGTCTCTTATCCAGACCCTTGGGCCACAGTGTGCTGGGAAAGGGCAGTGAGCAGAATAATACAATAGGACACAGTGGTGTGTGTGTGTGCATGTGAGTGTGTGTGTGCACGTGAGAGTATGTGTGTATTCATGTATGTGCCTGTGAGAGTGTGCATGCATGCGTGCATTGTGTTTGAGAGTATGTGTGCATGAGCACGCCTGTGTGTGTGTGAGTGTGCATGTGTGCACATGTATGTGTGAGATTATGTGTGCATGTGTGTGTATGTGAGTGTGTGTGTGTGTGCATGTGTGCTTGTGTATGTGCTTGTACCAAGTGACTCAAGAGAAGTGATTGTATCCTACCTGTTATCAAAGCTTATGCCTTGGACTGGCCACCCACCATTTAACTTCACTACATGAGCTTTCCTATACTGTGAATGTATCTGGCCACAAAGCGCATTCTATTTTATAGCCACCTATGGTCAGGGAGCCAGGACTCCTAATCTAATATGTTGTAAGATTGTCTTGCCTTCTATTTCTGTTTCCCCTATTTAATCTGTGGCTGGATGCACATGTCATATGAGGCATCTGGCATAGAGAGTCTATAATAACAAAGTTAGTAAGGCAGTTTGTGGTGGTACAACAAACTGCTGAGTCATCCCGGGCATGCACAGGTATATTCGCACGCCTGTGCCATGGAAAAAGGAAACTCTAAGTATTTAATCAGTTGTATTTTTAAAGATTAGATGGAAAATCTATCTTTATGACATATTTCACATTGGCATAGCTGATTTTAGAAAGTTTTTTATTACTCTTTTAGAAAATATTTAGTGTCTGTGCATGCACGTGTGTGTGTGTGTGTGTGCGCGCGCGCGCGAGTATATGGGTGAGTAAGTGCCACATCATGCATGTGGGGCGCAGAAGACAACTTCTGAGAGTCCTCATCCACCTGGCAGAGGCAGGTCGTCTGTTCCTTGTGCAGCTGTGCCGTGTGCTCCAGGATAGCTGGCTTTCGAGTCTCTGTGATCTCAGGTGGGTTGAGATCACAGATGTACACCACTGCATTATGCTTTTGATGTGGGTTTCAGGAGTGAAACCCGGGTTTTCTGATTTGTGTGGCTAGAGCTTTGGCCCATGAGCCACCTCCTTAGCCTTACTGTATTGGTTTTTGTTTGTTTGTGAGTAGAATAATACAATAGGACACAGTGGTGTATGTGTGCATGTGAGTGTGAGTGTGTGTGTGTGTGCATTTTTTGGTTGGTTGTTTTTGTTTTTGTTTTCCTTAAAAGCATTGGTGTTGGAAGCAACATCTTTGAGCTGGCTTTGCTTGAGTCAATAACCACCTCCTAGTGTTCTTGCAATTGCTAACCTTGAGAATGGAAGACACAACCATCAGTTCATGAGGAGATCCAGAATGACATATCTTTAGCTTCTGACTGGATCCACATTAGCTGAAGGACGTTTGGCATTAGTGAGCCAGATCTCTTCTAAGCATAGTCTACAGTATGCTTTACATACACACACACACACACACACACACACACACACACACACTCACATCTACTAAGAAAATGGCTGCTATTAGCCCCTTCCACACTTTATCTTAATGTTTTGTAGAACAAAGGCCTTGGCTCTCTATTCTCCACTTGTAGAAAGTCTATGCTACCAATGTCTTCCAGCAGATACATCAATTCTATTATTAATAATGCCAGTGAAGTTGTACTCTGTGTAGTGGATTGCTTGAGGATCTGTTGAAGTTGGGTTACATGGATTTGTTTTGTTTTGTTTCCTTTCTTTATTTCAATGCACATGTTAAAAGGAAGCGACAGTTTATTATTTGCTACTACAAAATTGTGTTTGGAATCACAGATAAAAATATCAAACTCTCATCTTATATTTAAAAATAGACATTTTATTATATTAAGGGAAGAAGCCATCTAACTCTATCTTGTCTTTTTTTTTTTTTATCACAAAGCAGAGAGAAGTGAAATCCGACTTTAAAAGGCTGTGGAACACTGCGCATTTAAAGTCCTCAGCAAGTTGCCCCCTGAAGCACTCCATATGATATGTAAATCTTTTGATCTTTCACAAAATGCATGAATACTATAAAGAATAATGAGTACAAGCTTGGAAAATACAATATTGACTGTCAGTGTAGCACTTAGCCACAATTATTATTTGCATGGCTTTTGCAACATAACCAGGGGGGGATTCCTCTGTGACTATGTTAAAACCATGCCAGTCTCTGCAAAAGAAGATTTGAATTTCTAAGGAAGATTTCTCTTGCCCTTTCCCCTTCCTCTGGTTATTCTTTCCTTCCAAAAACCCCTTTTCTCCAAATAGAAGGAAGTCTTTGGAAAGGATAAAATTGACTGGAAGTTAAAGAGAGGAGCTTCCTCCCCCGTTGTCATTAATTATCAGAGGATGGGTAATGGAACTTGACTTTGGGAAGTATCACTCCATGACACCCTGCAGAAAGGATATTTAAAACCCAGTAAGCTGCTCTTTGTAAAAAGTATTTATTTAAAACTTAGGTTAGCAATCTGGATAAAATGTTTTCTTCAAGCTTAGTGTGAAAATAGTTTAGTTGACGTTTCTGAACGTTTTATGAAACATACAGTTTCAGAAACTAAACTGTAGCATTTATTTGTAATGGACGGTAACGATGTTTTTATATGTCAGTGAGAATTTTGATATTTGCAGTCACTTTCCTGTAGTCAAAGGGGATAATGAGCTGTATTCCTGCGGCTGGTTGCAGTTATAGGATAGGTCCCAATGACTTTGCCCCATCCTAAGACTGCAGAACTGCTAGCTGAGGACAAATGGCTCATGGGTGTGCCACAGGTTTTGGACTTTGTTGTATAAATGAGAAGAAAAGCATATTTCCAGGCTGAGATAATTGGTACCAAAATGGCAGCAGCAGGATTCCATCTAACATGGCCCAGAGACCTGGAACTCAACATGACTATAGATATTTTTAAAATATTTTTGAGTGTGTGTGCATGTGTGTGTGTGTGTGTGTGTGTGTGTGTGTGTGTGTGTGTGTGTTTTGCAGGCAGTTAGTTGTGAGTGAATACTGTGACCCAAACTCCAGTTCTCTATAGTACAGAGTCCATACTGTAGACTCCTAACCACTGAGCCATCTCTGTGAATAGATTTTTGTTTTAAACCTTACACAACTACTGCTAAGGGCCAAGAAAATCTAAAAGGACTTTGAAAAGGAAACATTTCAAGGATTTGTGATCTGATTTTATAATTTATTAAGCTATAGTGATGAGGATAGTGTGGTATTAACATACAAATAGACAGTAAAATAAAAGGGAGAGCCCTACATTATAGCCCTTTGATTGCACATGTGTGTGTCCATGTGTATGTGCATGCGCGCAAGAAAAACTTCCAGGAGTTCCTTCTCTCCTTCTGCCACTAATATTTCTCTCTCATTTCTGCTGTACTCTAGGCACTTTTATCTCTGTCTCCCATCTTGCCGCAGGAGTGCTGGGGAGGACAGATGTCTACTTTCTTTGGGATTCCAAGTATTGAACTCAAACCACCAAGCTTCCGTATAAAGCACTTTTTCTGCCCCGAGCCTTGCTGCCTACCCCATTTGACTTCTGATAGAGGATCCACACCAGTCTAGTCCAGGGAAAAGTTTCTCGATAAGCTGTATTTAAACATGATATCCACACAGGGGATGAATGTTACCTCAGTTTTTTGTCACATCACACATCACAAAAGGTCAGGGTAGGTCACAGGCTAAGTAAGTATCTTAGAATACACTTTGAGATGCACTTTAAGTGCTTTATTTACAATGATTAATGTATGTGTGCTCGTGTGTGGATGGGCATAAGTGCCATGGTGCGCGTGTGGCATCAAGGAGAACTTCATTAGTGCCTCCTCTCCCCTCCTCCACGTACTCCCCGGGCATCACTCTCAGGCGGCCATGGCTTGGTGGCCAGCACCCTCACTTGCTGAGCCACCCCTTACTCAATCTTTAAGACAGTTTTAAAAGTATAGTATAATATTTCTGAAAATAGAATATGGAGAAATTTTTCTCAGAGGATGCAAAAAGCATAAACAATAAGAAGGAAAAATATCTGACTGTATCAAAATTTATAATGCCTATTAATCAAAAGACATCATTAAGAAAAGGAATACGAGCCAGATGATGGTGGCGAACAGTTTTAATCCCAGCACTCAGGAGGCAGAGGCAGGCAGATCTCTATGAGTTCGAGACCATTCTGTTTACAGAGCAAGTTCCAGGATAGCCAGGGTGGCATAGAGGAAACCCTGTCTCAGAAAAACAAAACAAAACAAAAACCATGAAAGAAAAGGAAAAGAAAAGAACATAGGTAATCAATAGCTGAAATTATCTATAAAGTATCTAGTAAAAAAGATGAAATAGCCGGGCCGTGGTGGCGCAYGCCTGTAATCCCAGCACTTGGGAGGCAGAGGCAGGCGGATTTCTGAGTTCGAGGCCAGCCTGGTCTACAGAGTGAGTTCCAGGATAGCCAGGACTACACAGAGAAACCCTGTCTCGAAAAACCAAAAAAGACAGCTACAGTGTACTCACATATAATAATAAATAAATCTTTTAAAAATAAAAAAAAGATGAAATATACATATGTCCAAAATATACTCTATGGAATCCTCAAAGAAATAAAAATATTTTTAAAGTACACATAGGATATATGCAACTCAAAATATAAATAACTGTCTTAGTTTGGGTTTTACTGCTGTGAACAGAAACCACGACCAAGTCAACTCTTATAAAGGAAAACATTTCATTGGGGCTGGCGTACAGGTTCAGAGGCTCAGTCCATCATCATCATGGCGGGAAGCACRGCAGCATCCAGGCAGCCATGGCACAGGAGGAGCTGAGAGATCTACATCTTATTCCAAAGGCAACTAGAAGACCGAATCCTCAGGCAGCTAGCACGAGGGTCTCAAAGCCCAGCCCCACAATGACGCACTTCCTCCAACGAGGCCACACCTCCTAGTAGTGCCACTCCTTGGACCAAGCATATTCAAACCACGACAATAAACTCAATTTAAAATTTAAAAAATTATTTGAGCAGTAAGTTTATGAAAGAAAATATATAAATGGCCAAATGGATGCAAACGAAAAACCCTTCAAACATTTTTTTATAAAGGAAATGCCAGGCGTGGCGGTGCACGCCTTTCATCCCAGCACTGGGGAGGCAGAGGTGGGTGGAGCTCTGAGTTTGAGGCCAGCCAGGTCTACAGATCAGATTCCAGAACAGCCAGGGCTACACAGAGAAACCCTGTCTTAAAAAGCAAAACAAGGGCTGGAGAGATGGCTCAGTGGTTAAGAGCACTGACTGCTCTTCCAGAGGTCCTGAGTTCAATTCCCAGCAACCACATGGTGGCTCATAACCATCTGTAATGAGATCTGACACCCTCTTCTGGGGTGCTGAAGACAGCCACGGTGTACTTATATCCATGAAATAAATAAATTAATCTTTAAAAAATACAAAAACAAAAACAAAATAAAAAACCACCACCACCAACAAAACAAAGAGGAAATGCAAACCTTAAACACAATAAAATGTCGGTTCACACACAGCAGAACTGAAATGACTTCAGCCATGATGACTTGGAGCCAGCAACATTTTCACACTGCATTGCTGAGTATGCAGAAATCACTTATAACGAATATATCAAAATCCACGTTCTCACCCACAGGAAAATAAAATATTTAAAACATTGCTGGGAAGACTTTGATAGCAGTTTTACTTGTAACAGTCAGACCCCAAGAACAACTCTGGAATCCACAACAGGGATTGGATAAAGTGTGGCAAGTTCTTCCTAGTGTCAGCAGCAAAAAAGAATAATTACTGAAGGATGCAGCCTGTGTGAATTTCAGAAGCATCAAGCCAAAGGAACGGGCACAAGAGGACACATGCCATATGATTCCACTACTGGAAAGGATTCCACTACTGGAAAGTCTAGAGGAAGCAAGACTGACCTAGGTCTGAAGTGCTTCTGGGGTACCACTGCCAGGCCGGACCTGAGTCCACCCCTGACACCCATATGGTGCATAGATGGACCCAGATCCCAAAAGTTGTCTTCTGTTCTTCACACTTATGCCCTGACATGTACACACACACACACACACACACACACACACACACACACACACACACGATGTTCTTTATAAAAAGAGATATTAGAGGCCTGGAGAGAAGGCTCAGTGGTTAAGGACACGCACTACTCTTCCAGAGGGCTTGAGTTCAGTTCTCAGCATCCACATCAGATAGCTTACAACCTCCTGTAATCCCAACTTTAAGGCAATTAGTACCCTCTTCTGGCCTCCACAGAGACTGCATTCATGTTCACAGACAAAATTTTAAATAAGTAAGTAAATAATGATTTACTTATGAGAAGTAAATAATGTATTAAGATACTAATAGTTTTTATGATCGTGTGATATGTTTCATTGTCTAGTCCTTTAATATTTAGGGGAAATCAGGCAAACAGTTATTCTTTCATTTAATTCACTTAACTAATGAATATTCAAAGTTCAATGAATGCCCTTAACAAAAAATATAAAATAATTGTAAATGCGTAAGTGGGATTAGTCAATTTGAGCCACAGTTTTAAATTTGACCATTACCAGGATCAAAAGAGAAAATATAAAAATAGAGGGTCTAGGGCCACGTTAAAACTTCTGAGTATCTAAAAGGCAGCTGTTCTACCCCCCCCCCCTCCCAGGGACTGCTCTGCAATTTCACTGTCTGGGTAACTGTGAGCCGTGGCTCAGACACCGACTCAGTGTAGTCTCACACGATTTCTGAAGTTCTCCTTCTGTAGCAGTCTGGAGATTTGAGAAGGGACGTGTCTGCTTCTCGGCCTGGTATCAGATCCCCTGGCACTGGAACTGCTGGGTTGTGAGCTGCCCGATGTGGGTGCTAGGAATGGACTCCTCCGGCCCTCTTGGACTGCAGCTAGCATTCAACCACTGAGCCACTTCTCCAACCTCCTTTTGGGAATTTCTAACGATAGAGTTTCACCATTCAGCTTTGGCTGGTCTTGATTCATCATCTTCCTGCCTCAGCATCCCCCGTGCTTGGATTACAGCCACCACATTTTCTAAATGTTTCCTTTAGGAAAACATTTTTACATGAGTTTCCTTTTTCACTCCGTTTTTTTTTCTGTTGATTTACTATTCTCTAGTAACTTCCTGTAGCAGGACTACATTCACTGCACCTTCAGGGCCTTTCCCCCCAATGTCTAATAATTGACTCAGCAGTATAAATTTTTTTCTTCCTTTGGTGAAGTCAGATCAGTCTAGTAAACGAATCTGAAGTAATTTTTCAGGGCAAAAAATAATTGATTCTGAGGATTAGAAAGAAGGTTTTGGACTTAAGAAATGGCTCAATGGTTAAGAGCACTGGCTGCTCTTCCAGAGGACCCGGGTTCAATTCCCAGCACCTACATGACAGCTCATAACTGTCCATAACTACATTTCCAAGGGGAACTGACACCCTCACACCTATGTGCATAAAATTAATTTTTAGAGAAGGAAATAAGGTCTTATTTATCCAAGGCTACTGGTTATCTTTTTCCTTGCTCATCAAGAGGGAAATGCCAAAAGATACTATGAGTCAGTATAAACAGATGCTTTAGTCATTTAAAAATTTCTCTGGTTTATCCTTCCAAAGCTAAAAGAGGTTCCATTAAGATTAAAATCATGTACATATAGAGGGTATTTAAAACAATCAAACAAACAAACAAAACTCTTTTTGTATCAAGGATGGGAGGCTAGCCCATACATGGACTTTCCAATTTACAGGTATGTTAGCAAACTGTTTTTCATTTGCTGACACACATGACAAGAGTGTTTGTAAGGAAAGTGCAGTGCTCTGCCTGACTTCTACAAATGATATTCGATTTACCTTTTAAATTACCCCCCCAGATGTATTTTTTAATGTCAAGATTAGCAAAACTCCCTTCTGAGTCTTTAAAGCCAGAACTCCCAACTGTTCTGCCAAGACTTCATCTATAATGCCATCAGATCTATTCTCAGTTTAATTTCCTTGAGCAAACTTTTTTTTGGAATCACTCAAAATCTAGAAGCCTAAAGAACAGCCGAAATCTCTAAGCAAACTTCAGGCTAGGAGTCTCTTGTTCAGCTGTAGCCGATACAAATCCTTCATTTTTACTACTGACCTGTTAGATCAACAAACTTGTGGAAACACAAGCTGAGGGGGTTTGTGTAAAAACGCTGCCAGTCTTAGCATTCTCTCTCCTCTTCAATCTGATTTTGTCCTCATCAGGAAACAAAACCATCAAAATAGTCTTGTGAGATATGACCTTTGGACTTTAATTAATTAATCAATTTTTTTTGCAATAAACTCACTTAGACACTTCAGGGTCATTTTGAAATTTTTGCTCTCTAATAGAGATTAGAAAGAAAAAATATTCAGCGACATGCACTTTTCAGACTATGGAAGGTTCTATCCCCAGTGGCCATCATGAGTGACCTTGTCTTTAGCAAGCGTGCTCCTTCCGTCATTTATTCACTCAATAAACATGCATCACCCCAGCTATCTGTCAAGCCTGGAATAGCAGACTTGAGATATGGAAATGATTAACCACTAACTCCAACCTTGAAGGAAATCAGTCTGGAGAAACAGAGAGGAAGAGATTGCAGACACTGCGAAAGAGACTTGAAGCCTCACCCCTGACATTTGGCTGCATGAACAAGATGAGCATGTGCAAAATGGGAAAGCTGAGGGAGAGCGCATCACAGCACGCTTTATTGAGACCACATTTCAGCTTGAGATTTCTGTGTGACGCCCTCACCTTCGTCCCCGCCCCAAATATAACCAGAAGACTGGCCAGCGCTAAGCACGAACGGTGGCCCCAGAGCTAAAATCTGTGAACCTAGAATCTGCAGTACTTGAGAAGAGACTCTAGGCGAGGTGTAGAAACTGCACTAGCTAAAGGCACTGATGAAGCCTGGTGTGAAGAGGCCGGAGTGGAAGAGCAGGACCGGAAAAGGGAGGCCCTGGGCGGGATGTATGTCATGGCTGCCTTGTTGGCATAGCTCTCAGGTGCATCCTTGACCCTACGAGTCACAGAAACTTAAATACTGAGCTTCAAAGTAAGGTCACACGTGCAGAACTCAGCTCCTTGCTAGGTTGTCACACTGATGGAATTTCTGTTTTTGTTTTTGAAAAGTCATGAAACAAGACTCTGAGGATGGATCTCCGTGAGACACACAAGATCAGCAGCATGTCCCTCTCCCCGCACAGAGCGTTTGCCTATTTCTATTAGTAATTAGAGGGATCCATTTGTGTGGGTTTTGCACCTGATTGATCCCTAAATATGAAAAAAAAGAGACTATCTAAAGATGATTTCTACCCAGTACTTAATTAAAAATACATTTATTGCCACTAGAGGCCGAAGCCTTGAGAAACTCTTCACACTGATCTATTTTGTATCTTTTAGACAGCAAACACCACATCCTAAGTTCTTTCTAGCATTAGCAAGCTACAAAAAGTGTTCTCAAAGCATACCAGGAACTGTAGACATTTCTGTCTGTCTGTCTGACTGTCTATCAAATTGTTCTTCTAGGACTTAACATGTTTTTTTTTTGTTTGTTTGTTTGTTTTAAGTTTTCTTATTTTGAGTGACAGCTCATAAATGCACTGACAAACACTTCTGCTCTTTGTAGCAGACAAACAGGCTTCTCAGGGGTACCCACTGGAAATTTAAAAGGACCATGGTCTTCGTATTGGTGGGGGGTTGGTCTACCTATTTTATTCCTTAATACTTCTCTCTCTCTCTCTCTCTCTCTCTCTCTCTCTCTCTCTCTCTCTCTCTCTCTCTCTCTGCTGTTGATAACTCAATAACTGCTTGTACCCTGAATTTGAAATAATCAAAAATTCATTTTATTAAAAATCATGTCATTTTTAAAAACAAAGGCTGTTGCTGGCAATTAATCTCATTTTAATTTAGACTACAATTGCAGTGTTGCTTATCAATAATAACTTTATTTAGATTCCTGTTTGAATAAACTATCTTGGATAAAAGATTAGATGCTGGAATGTTGAGATCAGATTGAAAGTCAGACTTGGGGGTCAAGGCTGAAAAGAGGTCCTTGTTTGTTTACTCAAACAGAACAGGTAAAGAAAAGTAACATCAACGTTTAAAATAGTTATACCACACATGGTATGTACTCACTGATAAGTGAATATTAGCTCAAAAGCTCGAAATACCCAAGATACAATTTACAGACCACATGAAGCTCAAGAAGAAGATCGAAGTGTGGATACTTTGGTCCTTCTAAGAAGGGGGATCAAAATACCCATGGCTCACAGCCAACCAATGGACTGAGCACAGGGTCCCCGATGGAGGAGCTAGAGAAGGGACCCAAGGAGCTGAAGATGTTTGCAGCCCCATAGGAGGAACAACAATATGAACCAACCAGTATTCCATGAACTCCCAGGGACTAAACCACCAACCAAAGAGTACCCATGGCTCCAGCTACGTATGTAGCAGAGGATGGCCTTTTCAGACATCAATGAGAGGAGAGGCCATTGGTCCTGTGAAGGCTCAGTGCTCCAGTGAAGGGGAATGCCAGGTCAGGAAAGTGGGGGGTGTGGTAAGCAGGGGCAGGGCGAATGGGATAGGGGGTTTTCAGAGGGGTAACGAGGAAAGGGGATGACATCTGAAATGTAAATAAAGCAAATATCTAATAAAAAATACAAAAACAAAAACAAAACCTCACTGTAAAAATAAAATAAAATAGTTTTGTATGTATAAATAAATAAATAAATAAAATAATACATCGCACTAATCTCATCTTTTCGATATGTCTGAGACGTCTAGTCCTTTTTCCCCCCACCCCCGAGACAGGGCTGCTCTGTATAGCCCTGGCTGTCCTGGAACTCACTCTGTAGACTAGGCTGGCCTTGAACTCAGAAATCTGCCTGCCTCTGCCTCCCAAGTGCTGGGATTAAAGGCGAGCGCCACTACTCCCTGGCAAGTCTAGTCCATTTGATAACTCTGTCATTAGTGTCAAAGTTAACAAGGGAGCCTTACTCCAGGGGCGTTAGAAGACTGTGGAGAACGCAGCCACGCTCGGCTGCGGGGCGCTTCCTTTCTGCACAATCCCTCAGGAATCCACCTTGTTCTGTAATGTCCTTTCCTGCAGTCAAAGCTGACTCGAGGGCCTGTCCACACTCTACCTTAGGGTCACGGGAAAGAGAGGATGTACCAGAGCTGATGACTTGTCTATGAAGGTGAATATCCCAGAAGTTAGGGCATTGGTCCACATGTAGTCGCACAGCTACATGTAGATTCAAGGAATGCCGACGATATGGGCTCTCACTGGTGTCATATCTTTAATTAGAACAGCAGGACTGGGGAGAAAGGGAGAATAAATTCTGACCAAGCAGGAACTTTCTGATCTGTGTGGAGTACTCTACCAGATATGTTATAATCCCGAGAATGATACTAAAGATAATATTACAGAAAACAGGACTAGAACGCAGACTGCTTCCAATGGATACTTTTAAGAGACATCTTAATACAGAAAGATAGCAAAAGGCCCAGAGTTTACATAAACACCTTTGAATAGGAAATGCTGTGTTACAAGACAAATGAAAGTCGTTGATTTACCATGCCTCTCTCCAAATGAAAATAAGGTCACCCTGATTCCGAGAGGCCCTATAGGAAAGGGAACGGATTCTAATTAGGATTAAGAACATTATCTCTCTGCAAATGTCTGCAAGCATACAATACTGGCTCTGTCTATGGCTACACCTATAATTTTGCAATATGACTTTTTAAAAACAGAGGATACAATTTGGTAAACTGATAACTAATTTAGATAATACTAATTGTATTGGGTAAAAGATGATTAGGGAAGTTATCAAAGAAACCTCAAGTGTGCTGTGCATGGAAAACATGAATATTGTGTGAAGCTCTTATGCCTTCCACAAAATAGAGGTGATTCCGAGATGTGGCTGTATTCTACAGCATCAGAAGAGATGCTGCTGGGGGCAGAGGTGGAAGGCAGGCTGCTCGTACTGACTCGGGGCACACCAGAATCACTTTTAAATTCCCTCCTGTAAGGGGCTTGTGCATTGGTAACATAAGGTAACAATACAACATCAGCTTCTTCCTTTGTAATCACAAGCCACGCCCTGCACAAGCACTTTCCAGGAGAAATTTCCTACTTCTTCCTCAGTCAAAAACACATAGTTCAGATAGTAACTAAACCCTCTCGACATTTTCTGTCTGTTGATCAATTTCTAGAGGATTAGTCAACTATTTGTTTGCTATTTGAGGTGAACATAGTATGTGTGGTGATTTGTTTGAGGTATCAACTTGACTGGATTAGGGGATGATACCAAGATAGCTAGCAAAGCATTTTTCTGGGTATGGAGGGACTCTTCTTAGATGTGGTAGTATGTAAACCGGGTACTCAGTGGAGAAGAACTTGATGTGAATGAATACCATCTAATTGTCTAGGAATACAGTCAGAACAGGAAGGTAAAAGAAAGTTGGAGTCTCTCCATCGTCCAGAGCTGGGACGCCCTGCTTCTCTTGCTCTTGGGCATCTGAACTCTGGGATTCGCAAAAGCTTTAGACTTCAGGGCTCTCCAGCCTGCCTCAACTCTCATGCTTACCATATATTGAGGTTTATGCTGTTTTCTGCTTCTGGGTTCGGCTGGCCTTGGACCAATTCTCTGTTTCTCTAGGCAACAAGTTACCTATTATGGGTCTTATAACTCCACAAAATTGTATGAACCAATTAAATTTAAAAAAAAAAACCTTGTTTATCTATCATCTACCTATCCCCTAGACACATATTTATGTATCTGTTTACCTAAGGATAAATTCCATGGTCTCTTCTTTCATATTTAGGATATAAGAACACACGTGCGTGCGTGCGTGCGTGCGTGCGTGCGTGTGTGTGTGTGTGTGTGTGTGTGCATGTGTGTGTGTCTGTGTGTATGTGTCTGTGTGTCTGTGTGCATCATGCATCATGTTGATTCTGTCTCTCTGGAGAACCTAATCTTCACATGTATGGTATTATTCTAGTTCTATTTCTGTTGCTGTGATTTTAAAAAAAAAGCAACTTAAGGGAGAAAGGGACTTATTTTAGCTTAAAAATCCAGGTTAACGGTTCATCATTGTGGGGATGTCAAGGCAGGAATTTCAAACAGCTAACCACATTGCAGCCGCAGTTGAGAGCAGAGAGAGATGAATACACATCTGCTAACCTGCTTGCTTACGCCCAGCTTGGTTTCCCTGCTCCTCCATCACTCGGGGCCTCTGAAGAAAATGGCGTCTCCCATAGTAGGCTGGTTCACACATCCCAGCTAGCTTACGACAATCCCCAAAGACACGTCCACAGGCTAACCAGCAGACATAATCTACTCTACCCAGGTAATTCTAGATTATATCAAGTTAACAATTAACACTAACCAATACAGGTGTCCTGTACAGAACATTTTCAGTGTTTTTTTTTAATAAATGTATTTTCTCTATCATGTGATGGTCAGAAGGAGGATGTGTGAACTGATCCAAGTGTTTAATAAAACAACAACAAGAACAAAAAACCCATGTCTTTGAGATCTAATAAACACTCTTATACTTCTGGAATTCGAGTCAAACAAGTCCTCTGAGCTAATTGTTTCTGTCTTTCCTTTCTCCACATTGACCTAGTCTCTACATTTTTTTTTTTTTTTTGGCTTTGCTTAGTGTGTGAAAGTATTTCTTTGGCCCATATCTCCAAATCTCCCTTGCTTGTGATCTTCTAGTTAGACTTAGCCACTCTAGAGAACAGAAGGTGAGAGAAAGGTTTGGGATAGCCCTTCCGGCTCCCCCCTACTGTGCTCTGTCTCAGGCAACAGCTGCTTCTCTTTATAACCTCTATTGTCTCATTTCTATTGTCTCATTTCCTTTTTAATTTATTTTCATCTTATTGTACTGTATTCTTTTGTGTGAGGGGTGTTTTGTGGGCACATCTGACTGTGCACCACATGCATGTAGTGCCCTGGAAGCCAGAAGATATTGGATCCCCTGAAACTGGGAGTTAGGGATGGTTGTGAGTCACCATAGGGTGCTGGGAATCGAACCTGGGTCCTCTGCATAAATGACAAGTGCTCTTAACTGCTGCACCATCTCTCCAGGCCCTGTTTCATCTCTTGTTGTATTCAGTAACCTGATTTCTTCTGTTCAACTCTTTATAATAGTGGGGTAACCACTTTCTACAGTATCTCATGTTTGGGCACCTCATCTACTGCTTAATCTGTGAGTCCAGCTCACACTTATACAAATGATACATACGTTCCTTAAAGTTTCTTCCCCTGGCTCATCTGAGGTGAAATCTAACATAACTGTGACGGGGAATTTAGTTGGCAAATGTTTTTATGGAAGATTTGTCTTCTACATCTTTATTTACCATAGGCTCTTTCTAAGTCACTGGAGTGACTACCCCCACTCCATCACTTTGGTATCAAAGACATTCTGATACTGGCCAATTGTCATCTTACTCAAGTTTTGGCTGCATTGGACACTTGCCCCTGAAATCTTCTCATTTCCAGGTTCCCTAGACATCATACCTGTCCTCTAGGCTTTTCTGACACCTTGTTAACCAAACTTTCCCATCCTCCCTTGCTGTATCCTCCTTGTGTCAGAACCCAGATGGCTGTTATCAACCTGTTTGCCCTTTCTCATAAGCACTTAGCTGTCCTTCATTTGTGAATGTCGCTTGCAGCTTAGAGTCACAGGTGGAACTTCTAGACCTGGTCCCTAAGGTCTTAGCATCCATCATCATTCCCCATGTTCTATCTCTCCGCATGATACAGATGTTCATGGTGACCCTAAAATCCAAAGATGGGAGGTATAGAGTAGCTACGATGTAAATGGAGAGTCACTCATCAGTCTAGAGCTCATGTTTGAGTTTGGTATAAGTAAGGTATCAGGTACAAAGTTTGTTTCTTACAGCAGATAGCACCAGCTTAACAGATTCACAGCTTTCAGTCCCTTTACCATCAAGTGACCAGGGCCTAGCCTTTGGGTTTCTTCTTTATCCTTTGTGACCTCAGCTAGGCATAAACCCAGAGCAGTGGTTCTCAACCTGTCCAATGCTGCAATCCCATAATACAGTTCCTCCAACTGTATTAAACAGTATTTATGGTTGTGGTGACCTCCAACCATAAAAGCATTTCATTACAGCTTTATAGCTGTAATGATATCAGCTTTGTTATCAATAGTAACATAAACATCTGATATGTAGGATATCTGATACATAACCTCCAAAGGAGTTGCGACCCACAGGTTGGGAACCGCTGACTTAAATCCAAATGGTTTTAAACACCATCTCTGTTTTTCTAAGTCAAATCCTTCCATTTTCTCAGTATAAAAACTACCCTTGGACATCACAACTCATCTTCTGATAAATTCCATGAGCCAGACTTTCTCAATACCCAATGGCTTTCCAGTTTTAGAGCTCACAGCTGTCACCCTGGCTTTATAACTGCATCTAGAACACTGGGATAACCTCTCACTGGTTTTCTCATGCCTGTCCTGGCCCTTTTCACATGGCGTGTATAGTCAACAAAATCAGGCTGTGTCACCCTTCTGTTCTGACCCTTTAGCTTTTCTCCCTAAAGGATTGGATGTTCCTCTTGCTTCCTCTCAGGCCTCATCCCACAACTCAGTCCCCATGCTGTCACTCAAGCCTGCTAGACGCTCCTCTGTGCACCCCTGTCTTAGGACCTCTTTCCTTCCTCCCTCTTCACCACTGTAGTCTCAGGGCATTCATGTCCTTGGCTCACATACAACCTTAGCAGTAGATTTCCCTGGCCATCCACTTAAATTGTAACCCTTCTCCCCATATCCACCTCTCTTCTTTTCATTCTTTCTCCAGGTATAACCATCATACATGACTTATTTGGTTAAAGTTGCCTTGTTTCTTCTCTTGCTGAAATCTAGCTCAGTGTAAGCAGATAGTTTTGCTTGTTCTAGTTGTTCTATTTCAGCCCCATGACAAGGCTAGGCTAACTGAGGTCTCGAGAAAGTAGATGTTGGTTCTGGTGTGGCATTCTGGAATCAGAGGCTGGCAGATATGAGTCTGAAGCCAACCTGGTCTGTGTAGTGAGTCCCAGGATAACCAAGGATACCCTGTCTCAGAGGGTGGCAGGGTATTTGAGGATTGAATAATTGAAGGCATTTTCTCTACCTCTTTGATTCTAGCCAATAAATAAATAGCTTTAAAGTGCTTTCTAAAAGCAAGCCCTAGGAGAAGCGATACAGAGGAATAGAAGTAACTCAGCTATTACGATGAGCCTGCTGAAGAAATCCAAGGGTGAGATGACCCAGAGGAAGTATAGCAGTCTACACAGTGCCATGCTCCGTACACATAGGATGAGTCAAGAGCAGTGCTGCACACCATTTGTTAGTGGGTAACATCGACAGGCACCACCATGTGGTGCTGAAGTACTGGGAGAGATGTAGAGCTAAAGACCCAAGAGCTGAAGTCCAAAGCAGCCCATGAAGTCCTGGATCTCTTCAGAATGTCCTTTGCACTGGGACTTGACCATCCTGGTCAGGTGGAATATGCCCATTCTTCTTTCTGGCAGTTGGTACTTGCTCTACCATCCTGCAGAGACCCGCCGTTTGAAGCACAGATGCACTCACACTCACACTCACACCCACACTATTATCACGCAGCACTTCCGCACTCCTCAACTTGAACCCATCCATTAGTTATGCCAACTGAGCCATTGGTTGCCTTCCTCTGACCAGCATCCAAGACCAGTCGCCAGGCAGCCCTTGAAGCTAATGTTGCCAGGCTTAACATGTTAAACCAAATATATTTTCTCATATAATATTACGAAATGGCTATTTTTTTTTTTTGAGATGGGGGTCTCACGTTTCCCAGACTGGCCTCAAAATGCCTCTGTGGTTGAGGATGTCCTGAACTTCTGATCTTCCTGTCTTGGCCTTCCAAGCCCTGAAATTACACATATGAGCCAGCACACCCAATTTACATAGTGCTGGGTAGCGAACCGAAGGCTTTCTTCATGTTAGGCAAGCACTCTACCATCTGAGCTATGTCCTCAATTCCCAAATGGCTATAAATCTAATAAATGTATATATGTAGACATGTCTCTATAAGAATACCATAGAGTTAAAATCATAACTTGGAAAATCCAAGGAAAGGGTAGAGAAAAAAAGAGCGAAAGAGAAATAAAGATAGAAAGAGCAGAAGGATAGAATATATTTCATTTCAAAGGTGTAAGTGATTAAGAGAAGGGCAGTGACAGACAGCCATTTTCCTTGTGTAAAGGCCTTGCTGAATACAAGAGCAGAAACCCCGGCATGCACACGGCACTTGTCACTTACCCAGTACAGAACCAGAGCAGCTCTTGTTTCTCAGTGAACTTGGAAATCTGTCTGTGTCAACCTAATTACCCTGTCATCAGCAGCATTTCTTGACAGGCAGGGCACTCAGACATTATAAACAGTCCAAAGTGCAGATTTCACTTACCCGTGTCCTCCGTGTGAAAGAAATGTCTCCAGCTATGAGGTGCAACGTAACATTTTGTACTGAAAAACCACGAGAGATTAAGCACAGATTTGGCTTGGCCTATGAAGAATGATGTCAAGTAATGTTGTAGGGGTAATTATCGTGAAGACTTAATTCCTGTGTCATCAGGTATTTGTAGATATACAAAGCATTCTCCTGATTAAACAGCATTCAAGGTGACTACATGTTCCCCGTGATTGACAGCTTAGAGCTCAGACAGCCTAAAAAGATTAAAAACATTAGAAAGTGGCAGGTGACTTCTTCCCCTCAGGACACTTCCGCCTTGCGAGGAAACCGATTGAGAGTTCTAATGATATTGCTAACAGGTAAATTCTCAAGTGTTTGCTTGCAGCAGTCCTTCTCTGGTAAGGAATGCAAATCCTGTTATGCATCTTTTTCATCTTGGTGAGGTTCCAGTGGCTCTAAAAGTCAGATAGAAGGTGGAGGCGAAATAGAACTTCCCTGAGACTTAACATACCCTGAAACATGTCCAACTTCTGGGAGCAGATAATGTTTCAAAGCTGTTAGCCAAGATCAATTTGTTTTATATCTGATACGTTCTCTCTCAGAAACGAAGCCAAAGATTACCCAAAGTTCAGTTATTCATAATTTCAGGTAGCCAACGTTGCTTCTCTGTGAAATGTCCCCTGTAGCTAGCTGGGCCATCACTGATTTACATGATTTCTAATTATATACCTAGGTATGCCTTGCCTCAGTCTCCCTTCCTCCTTTTTTTCTTTTTCTTTTTCCCTAGAGGATTCAGAGTTTAAAAAATAATCTCTTTAAGTTATCATATTGCTTTCTACAAAGATATAATAAAACTCCATAGTTCTTTGAGCTATATAAAACACACACACACACACACACACACACACACACACACACACACACGCGCGCGCGCGCGCACACACACACACGCACACACATGCTAGCTCAAAGCAGCAATAGTATGCAGGTTCAAGGCTGTCAACGGAGCACTCAATGGAGAAACTCATAATACTGGCCTACACCATTTACTGAATAGGTGTAAGCCACTTTAATTAGCTACCAATGACACTCTTGCAGCAGCCTCACAGAGGGGATGAGACAGGAGAATTGGGTTCACCTCATGGGTGAGGCACCCGAGGCTTGAGTAGCTTGCCCAAGTCTCAAGACTTTTGAAGAGAAACACCCAAACCTGCCGTGTCCCCGCCTGAATGTCTTCCTCGGGGGTCTTCTAGAACCTGATGCCCTATAGTAAGGGACACCCATGACTTCTGCAAATTTTGTCCCTCAAAGTCAAATCCCCATCACTAAGACGCCCAGCTGTGTTTTTGCTGACTAGGGAGACTATACTAATTAGGAGCGCAGGCTTTGCCCCCTGACGTACCTGGGCGCCCTTACTAACAGTATATGAAATGGACATAGGGTTCTCATGAGAAGAAAGGGAATAAGGAGCAGTAAGACACTGTCCGTGCCATATTTGGCTCATGGACCGCCCTCCATGAATTGCTGCCATTGCTATTATTATTCCTAGACAAACTCCAGAGCTGAGCTGCTGTACCTGCCGGCATGTCCACGTCTCCACACCAGCTGTCTCCTTGGGCTCCAGCCAACCTGGCTCACGGCCCCAATACTCAGCTCAAACCAATGGTCTCCTGTCAATAAATACCTCCTTCCCACCAGTCCAGAACTCTCTCCGCTGGACGTTCTTCGTGCTTGGCACCAGTGCAGCTGACCCTGGGGTTTTCACTTCTGAGAGCAGTTCTTCCCTAGGCCACCCTTTTGAGTTCTGCCTGTCCCTGGGAACACGTTTGGACTTAGTATTCAAC